>JAJEKB010001424.1:12615-60534 GCA_022393335.1 Macrotrachela quadricornifera | reverse complement strand
AAAAAAAACGAATAGAACATTGGCTAGAGGAGTTTTTGTTGGTTCAAATATCCAACGAAGATAATGTGAAAATGGAAATACACCATCGCGAGCCATTGCAAATCTTTAAAAAAATAAAAACAGAGACTCGAAATTTATTAATCAAAGAATCTTACCCTATGCGACTTGTTACTGTCATACCTGACATACCACCAAAATGAAGATTAAGAATAAGTAGAATGGTAAGTGCGAGTGCACCTCGATGGGGTACAGCTAATTGATAAGTAGCTACAGCTAGATTTATCGACTCCTTATCATTACTATGTGCTGCAATAAATGTACCCACATTCGGAATAGCAAAGAGCATAGCCAACAAATATGCAAAACCGACGACTGCACCACAAATACATGTACCAACAATACCTTTTGGAGCTATAAATAAAGAATATACATCTTTTCTCTCATCACTATCTTCAGGAATTTATTCACCTGCACTTCCAGCACTTCGAGTTTCTTCAGCCAAATGTGCGCCGGCTTTAAAAAAATAATAATAATAAAAATGATAGTTGATAGAATGAAACTATTATTTATCTATACCTTCATAACCAGAAAATGAGAAGAGTGTAGAAAGAATACTAATAAAACATACATAAGGATATGGAAATCCAGTACCATTATAGGTCGATATAAAGACATCATAGGCAGTAGCTCGTTGAGGAGCCATAACAAAGAGAACAATAACAATACTAATAGTAGAACCAATCTGAACAAAAGTAGCTAAATTATTAAGCCATCCTTGTTGATCAATTCGAAGTGCATTTTGAACAGCCCAAATAAAAGTAATTCCTACACTAATGCCTACTTGAGCACCGGTACTCAATGATGATTTACCATCAAGTATAAGTGCAGCATTTATAATAGTAGCAAAACCAGATGAAAAGGCAGCATCACCTAGTAATCATATGATTATCAACAATGTAACACACACACGCATACTTTTTGATCTTACCGGCGACATTACCGATAAAATTAAACCATCCACACATGAACGAAGCTAACGGAGCATACCGAGGAGATATCAATTGTCCAGCCCTATATGAAAAAGAGTTAAATGATAATTAATAAAGAGAAAAGATTGTACCAATGATAGACAGAACCGGCACTTGGATAGACAGAACATATTTCAGCCAATGAGAGACCAATAAGAATAGTAAAAATAGATCCAACTATCCAAGACCAAATGAGTGTGCCCGATCCACCTGTGTTTAGTGCGTAGGTAAAGCCGATTGAAATTGATGTAAGCACATTGACAGTTGTGAAACAAAAGGCAAACGACATAAATGGAGAAAAACCACGATAAAGTTCTTGTGTATAACCCAGTTCTTCAAGCATATGTGAATCAGAATCTTCTTCGTTTTTGATCATTTCAGTCTTTTTATTCATAGTCGAAAATGAAGATCGATTAGATAGAGACATCTACAATATTTGATTCAACAGTAAATTTTTCAAATAGGTCACCGATCTGTTTTAAATAGTTATTTTTAGTTGACGCAGTAATCAAATAGCACGAATGAGGAGTGTTCTATAGGAAAAACATCTAATACAGTGTTGACAAAAGATATCATCGCAAAATTAATCCTTTTATACATACATTATAGATGAATGTTAAGGTAGGGCCATATTGATAGGATTTATCAAATGTTTAAGTGTAGTTAATATTATTTCATTGTTATCCTCGATTGAAGGATTTAAGTGCGATAAAACGTTGATGAAATAGAAAAAAAAATGAAGGAGAGCGATATCAATGATTTATTTTTTGTATTTGCACAGCGTTTTAAATGGTATTTAACAGATAAGAACAGAAAGTCAAAGAGAATTTATTATGAGCATGATTAACAGACTGATCATACAAACGAGAGAATACATATAGATGTTCTCCTAGGAGTGACTTTAAACATATTCTATTTTATAGAGATTGTGACATATATTTCAAATATAAATGCCTTACCTTCGTTTATATCCTAAAAAAAGGAGAATCAATTTGTTTTTCGATTTCAGACTACTCTCAGTATTAAGTATATCAATCTATCATCTTTGTAAGATTTATGAGAATAATCAATTCTTTCACGAACAAGAACATTCATCTATGACTCTAACTTTGAAATCTATCTAATTACTTGTTTGAGCACCAAAAGAAGATTCTTGTAAACAGGAAAAAAACTGGTCCGACAATCTTGCCGATCAGGCTCGGAATATGTGTAGAAGGTTTCTTATCATCGAATGTACTTTAATCGCAGGGGCGTAGCCAAGAGGGACGCAAATAAGCAACTGCCTATTGAAATTTCATTGTTTCAGAATATCAGTTTTAATGTACTTCGATTACACATGCGTTCTTTGCTCTTTCTTTTCTGTAATGGATTGCGAAAAGAAAAAAAAAGAAAAATCGCTTCTTATATTTCTACTTCATGCTTGAATGAACGTAAGTTCGATTTTTTGGAAAAATACTACGTGAAGGTTGTGACAGATAGATCAAAGAGAAGATAAACAAGGTTACCGAGTAGGAGATCACAAACGTGCATATATAAATAGAGTGGCGCATACAGCAGGAAGAAAAAATATAACGGCTTTTATGTAAGAGTAAAATATACTAAACTGAAACTTAATGACATCCTTTCTCAAGAAAAACTCTCATCAAGTTTTCTTCATTATCATGATAAAACACAATCTCCCTCTTCATATATTGTATACATTTGAAAACCTCTGAGCATACTTTATGAATACTGTGTTGGATCAAAAGAATTTTGGTCTATTAATACAAAACTTGCCCAGTATGCCCATTGACCTAAAAAATCTAGATACGCCCCTGTTTGATGGTTATTCAAAATATGTTTAGTTTTGAAGTGAGAAATGAACTGCTCAACCTTTTGAAGATATATTTTCTCTGCTTTGATTATTTATTCTCGATTTTCAACATAGTTTCTGATAGCTTTCTAGGTATTAGATGATGACACTGTTTAAAGGTATCATAAATTGGTAGACATTTTATTCGTTTAAGTTGCTCTAGTTTTTTACCTTTTAAAGTCTTGCTATCTGACATAGTTTCTTACTCTATACGATTACCAAATGTGTAAATTTCTTCATCCACATCGTACTTGTCAACATCTATTCTAACATCATGTTAAAATATTTCAGTTGAAGCTGCAAATAATTGCAGTATTATCATGAATTGACCAACCATTTTGTAATCTTGCGAAGGTAGCTCATCTTCTTTACAATTTGAGTACTAATCATGCATAAATTTGTTAAACAAGTATACTACATTAGTAACGTGGAATATTTTTAGCAGATCCTTCTGGAAGCGTCTGTATATCCTCCTATGAATGTGCCAACTCTTTTTCTGGAAGGTAGAAAAATGTCACTAAACTTTGTGAAAATTAGTTATGAGAGATATTTTTAATTCGTGATGTCTTATTATTGTACATCCTTATTTTTTATAAAAACGAATATTTCTGCACTGCAAAAGCTATGTCATAAAATCCCAACAAATATATTTTTCTCGTTTTAAATATAGATTTCGGCATGCTTATCGAAATACGTTCTCTACTGATGTTTCACACTACTTAAGGAAATATAGCAAATGTCTGACAACTCGAATTCAACGTTTGCTTTCCTCCAAATGGAAAATCCCAAAATGTACTAAATTAATATTTCTCTACTAGTATTTCATTCGAAAAAACATTTTAATGTAGCCTTGAGCCTTCTGCTACATCTATCGTTATTTTTCATTGAAATATTTTTTTTCTTTTGATGAGTTAAAGAAAACAAAAAGATAAACAAAATAATCTTTGATAATGACATGATTATTTGAATATATTTATTAAACCTAATTTTGAGGATTAATATTTTATTGATATAATAGAAGTTAGTCTAACTCATAGGAAGCGAAATCAGTTTTCCAAAAAAGAAAAAAGCATTTTTTCACACGTATATTGTGCATATAAATATCAAGAATCAGATTAAAGCTAAACAGACATATCAAAAGTCGTACAACACGTATCTCAGTACGTTTCATTCAAAGTACGTGCGTAAATGTCAGCAACAATCAATAGTCATATAGTATACTGCATCATTATTGTTAATACTAGAACTCTGATAAGCATATAATGAAACATTATATTTCAGATAATGAAGATACTTTTAAAACACTTCGCTGTCGTGTTAGTTTGATTTACATTTATTAGTTCTATATTAGATTGTAGACGAATGATTACTATTTGAACTCTAAAATGATAGGGACGTATAAGGTCCTGATTTGGCCCATTGTAGTTTTTCACATTATATCCAGCACAATCATATACAGAATGAAAGAGCTTCACTTGGCGATTACTTTTATACTAGATTTCAAATACATTTGAGCATTTCTTCCTGCAGACTTCGAATTGTCTTATTGCGAATAAATGCTCATGACATAATAATCTTTTAGATCAATTTCCTATTTACAAATTTTAGAAATTCATTTTCTATTATAGCACATTGGATAGCTCTTTTCACGGGCTATAAAACCATATAGTTTTTAAAACTACTGAAGGTGGCCTAAGACCACAAAGTATAAACTATGTCTATTTTTACATATGATATAACATACTTGATTGATGATCTTTTCTAAAAGTCGTATAAGCCAGCGCAGTGAATTGATGGCTGAATACTTTGGACTATTTTCACGAATCCAATTTTCAGAAAACACAGCTTCGAACGATTGCTTCACGAGGCATAATAGAATACGTATTATCACATGATATAATTTCGTAATAGATATATGGTTCTTTTCTCAATTAGACAATCAAATAACCTTATAACTAATTCCGAGAAAATAGCACTGGCGTTATGTGTTTTCTATTGCTCTTAATAGTATGTTGTTCTCCATGTCGCGTGTAATATTCGTGCTGATATACAGCTAAAACGGTTTCTTTTTCTTCTTCCTTTCCAACGATTCTTACCAGCTGCTGCGTATCTATTCTTTTCATCATAAAGAAAAAAAACATCCCACATATCGTAATTTCTATATATGTTTATTCCGACACACTATATCCTCAGTATTTTTGCCTGCACCGCTTGTTCCTGTCTGCATGCATGATCAATAAACATAATATTAAATTCATTCAGAGAGTAATAACAATCGATTGATGGGATATGTAACTATGCTTCATGAGCTCATATTTAACAAATTCTAAAGGACAGCTTAAGAAGATGACAACTATTTGATTCTAGTGTTTCCATTTTTCTGAATCTAAAAATACTAGAACTTTATAGCTGAGAGAAAAGATAATCTGATGAGTTACAAACAGGAGTTAGCATAAAAACATTTTTTGAATGTATCGTAAATCAAATATGTTATATCATATATAAAAGTATCCATACCTTATTCTTTTTGGTCTTAGTCTTCTAAAATTTGTAAATAGAAAATTGATCTAAAAGACTATTATGTCATGAGCATTTATTCGCAATAAGACAATTCGAAGTCTGCAGGAAGAAATGCTCAAATGTATTTGAAATCTAGTATAAAAATACTCGCCAACTGGAGCTCTTTCATTCTGTATATGGTTGTGCTGGATATAATATGAAAAAATACAATGGGCCAAATCAGGGCCTTTTGTTCAGACGTCGTAATCTATTAGAAACAAATTTGTAAGATTATACATTAAATCGCTTGTTTACAGTATGAATAAACTCTTCCCAAATTTGATCGTAAAAAAAATTTTCATTGCAGTTTTTTTGCAGAAAATAATTAGTTATGTGGAATATGAAAGTAATAGTGTAAGATAATATTAGTCTCCTTGTTCCTGCTGAGAAAATAAAATCTAACAAGAAATAATTTCGTACATATTTTTAGTATATGTACGTACTATGATTTGAGATATAAAATAAGCCAACAAAATAGAATTATTCTATGCAATTAATGATGAAAAACAATATTTATTAATTCATCTCATTCATGAAAAGCATATGTGTATTTGAAGCACTATCCTGTCTTTTCATTCTTGCTTGCGTCCAAAACTGTCCTACGAAACCAAGAAGATACAGAAAAGGCATAGCAGCTGCAATGTACTGTGGAATAGTTTTAGCTTTTACTACCCAAATACTAGCAAAAGTAATAAGTAATATAGTACAGATAAGAAACCATAATGGCCAAAGAATATTTGAATGTTGAGGAGCTTTTGATCGTCGTATAAAAAGATAGAAAACAACAATAGTATGTAATAAACAATATAAGGAAAGAAATCCAAACATTCCAAAAGCACCAGTTACATGAAGGTAACGATTATGATCTAAATCCACGACAGCCATAATTAGAAGAAATACAGATGAGACAAGTGCTATAGCATGAATAACATATAAAATAACGTGATGAATAAGGGATTGAGAGCGACAAAGAAATTGTAGTCGACCAATAAGAATTAATATTAATTGTACAGATAAAATGATAAAACCAGAAAGAAAATAATTATAAGCAGAACCAACACCAAGCAGAGAGATTTGTGGAAGGTCTCCTCTTGGTCGAGGGTTCTGTAATATTTGATTGCATACCACTAATGTTAGAGCAAATGTGATGATGGCTGTGAATGGTAAAATAAGTAGAGACCAATACCAGATTAATGCTATAATTTGAGTCATCTTATCTCATGTAATAAATCTATAAAAAAAAATATGCCCATCGATAAATGCACTTAAAAGAAAAGTTGTTGGGCTATACATAATATAATCGGTATACCTACTTTTATAATACTATGCAAATAATATGACAAGGACATTTCTTTTTGCTTATCTTATCGGACTGCATTAGTCATTAACTAGTTTGCAAAATAATATTTATAATCTTCTTATTCATGCTTACTTATCAAAAAAAAAAAACCTAAGCCAATGACAAAAAGTGTAAGTAACTCAATATATTGTTATCTATGTTGCAATAACAATAGCACAACATAAATTGTTTTCTTTGTATCTGTAAGCCCGTGTATATGTAAAGCAAACAACGTTGTATCACAATAAAAAACAAGATGAAGTAGATATCAGATAAGGTAATATTCTAAATATATTCAAAGTTAATTACGCACAAAATTCTAGCATATTTTGCTTAATAAGAGATTTGATTGATCCGTAAAATTGGAATAAAAAGCCATTTGTTTTATTCTTGCCGTTCTGTAACTATACTTGTCAACTATAGATTGAATAAAAAAGAGATGACTGTACTTAACATATTACATGTTCATTTTTGGACTACTTATGTATACATATATATAACGGGCGGGTCAGATTAAATGGCCATGCTTCGTATTGTAATTTTTAATCACTTAATATGTTGTATTAAAACAATAAAATATACCAAAAGATGCATTATAAAAAACTCTACAATTTCGATGTGACAGCTTTTGTTATAGTTGCACTTTTTGTGTATTCAAAAAGCGAGTACACTCTAGAATCAGTCAGTGTATCCGTCTGGTCGTCCGTTTACACAATAACCATTCACAATTACATTCGGTGAAGATTAAATTTTGTCAAGGAAGAAACGACTGACTAAGTCATTTTAGAGTCATGTTAAGTCAAGTCAGTCAAGAAAATCATCAATAAAGAATAAAGAAATGTGATTTTTTTTTCAATGACATACGCATATAAAATGGGTGGAACGAAAAGACACATACATGTCATAGGCAAAATTGCCATATCATTTTGAGAACTTCAAAGCCAACAAAATATACAGCAATGCAAATACGAATGGAGTTAAGGATGATGATGTTCATTTTCACTGAGATTTCGTTTCTTAGCATCATCATCATTCATGGTGACGAGAGATCGATCCCATGTCACCACTTTTTTGACAACTGCGTCGCAGTTGCGCGCAGTCGCGATTCTGCGGCGCAGTTGCGCGTAACTGCGACGCAGTCTCCGCAGTTGTGCACAACTGCGACACAGTGTCCGCAGTGCGCTTAACTGCGGCGTAGTTGCGTTCGCATCTGCGACGCAGTCGTCGTAGTTTCGATTGACGCATGGGGGTATAAAAGGAACTGTCACAAGCATTCTATCTCATTTTAACTTTTTACAATGAGAAAGATACATCATTTTTTTTCTAAAAAAGAAATCAATGCAATGGTGTATTAAGTGATGAATTAATAATTATTTAATGATTCTAAATTAATTAATTAATTATTATTAAATTATTAAATTTAGTTAATGATTATTAATTTATTAATTTTATTAATTTTATTAAACTTTATTTAATTTTATTAATTTTATTCAATTTTATTAATTTTATTAATTTTCATTAATTTTTATTAATTTTCATTAATGTTTATTAATTTTCATTAATGTTTATTAATTTTCATTAATGTTTATTAATTTTCATTAATGTTTATTAATTTTATTGAATTTTATTAAATTTTATTAATTTTTATTAAATTTCATTAATTTTTATTAAATTTATTAATTTTTATTAATTTTATTTAATTTTATTAATTTTTTATTTATTTTGAAAATGCTGATATTGTCTGGGCGTCTTCTGTTACAAATGCGACTTTTTTATCGCAATTGCGGCATAACTGCGGAAATTGCTAAAACTGCGGCGCAGTTGCGCGTAACTGCGCCGCAGTTTTTCGCAATTACGGATCACAGTGCGATCGCAGTTACGCAAAACTGCGTCGCAACTGCGCCGCAACTGCGACGCAGTTGCGCGTAACTGCGGAAAATGCTAAAACTGCGCCGCAGTTTTTCGCAATTACGGGTCACAGTGCGATCGCAGTTGCGGCGCAACTGCGCCGCAGTTGAACACATGGGGATGAGCTCAAAAACTAAAAAGTTGTCAAAATCAGAACATAAAAACTTACAGGAATCAGATTGGAATCACGAATAGGAAAACAAAGTTTTTTGTTACATTTTTCCTGATTTTTAGCAAACTAAGTGGTAAATCATATTATTTTCTTGATAAAATTGATCCTATGAACAATTGTTAGTTTATAAATTCCAAGATCCTAACAGTGAAGTTTCAAGATTGTGATGTTTTCTGAGGTATGCATTGAGTTATGGAAAATTTAATTATACAATTGGATAGAGTTCATCGAGTTGTACTTGAGATAAAAATAGCAATATTGAAACAAGTTTCTCAACGAATCCTACTTGTAAATAGTCGATTTTGGATTCAATTCCACTTACATCTTCAACGGATTATGAGAACGATAAGAACAGAGAATGAAATTATGATTGTTTTCCATCGGCGAGCCAGTTACCACAGCAAAAATATTCGAAATAACCAATAACTTGACAAAAGTTAATACCTAAAACGTTTTTTCCAGCAATTGCCACATCAAATACATTACTGCTGGCCCGTCGATATTGCCTTCGTTATTTACAAAGCTGAAGGGTATCAAAATCGAAGGTAACATTCGACTATAGCAAGATATATTAGTTTTCAGATAGATGACTTACATAACTTTTAAAGTCATGAAAGTCATTTTTAAATGAATTAAGTCAAAAGTCAGTCGTTTCCCCCTCTATCATTTTTCGTCAAAAATACTCCGTTAAACGTATTTATAGTTGCTTTTATTGTATGGTCCTTCTTAAGCGTAATATATTGTGTAGTATGCTGTTGACTTCCATAAACTACCAATTCAAATAATTCGCTCGTTTTTACTGTGACTTATTTCTTTTTTCAATCGATTTATTATCTACTTTTTGTTGTCGGCCTCTAATAGGCGGAGTAGTTTTCAACGAGTCTCTTTTAAATTCAAATTTATTGCATATTTAATATTTTTAGATTTTAGTTCTAATTTGAATAAAATTGCATATATGTCAACCTATCACATACAATCGTTATAAATTTATCAAAAAATTACAAGGTGGAAAATAATATGTCAGATTAAGTCAATAAATTATTTATCTAATTTTAACTCTTTGTTAGAATATACTAGTTTTGGCCGAGTTTTATGTCGATATTCTGCTAGAAGTAATCTGATTTCTTCTGAGTATTCATCGAGACATATGTTGATTCTACGACCATTTTCTGTTGTTTCGATCGATGTTACTGTAAATGGAACATATCGTAAGATCAAAACTTTCTTTTTGTCATGAAACCAAGATATTGATCCAATGTCCAGTGTTGCACAACGTCCAGTATTTTTAATATTATATGTGCAAAAGATTGATATGTCATCTTCACAATCACTTGTACAAAAAGAAAGCGCTACATCAGAATTCGTACTTGTCGATAGAAATGTTGTTGTTGTTAATATCGTAGTACCTTCTTTATAATCTTCTAAGAGTTTCTTATCTGTAATAATCGCACCTCAATAGACTATTTTATTCTGAATGCGATAATTATCTAACTTTTGATGAAATAAAATATTAGTAAATACGTCCGTATACTCTTGAGTTAGGTCCAAAATCGGGCAATTCAGTGCCGTGTAGTAAAGAGTTAAAAAATGTTTTGAATTGGCTGCTAATTGTTTATTCAGACAAGTTGTGAACTTTTTCTCCCTACTGTAAGCTTTAACAACCAACTCTGGTTTGTTTTCTTTACGAGCCTGAGAAAACAGTTCCCTCACATTGTTCCAATTTCTGTCAATAGGTTGGAATTTTAGAAATGTTTCTTCTATTACCTTTATATGTTCAACTATACTCGAAGATAGTTCCAGTTTCTTCAAATTCTTAATAGAGTCATCTGATCCTTTTCAAAATCCCACAGGTTAACTGTGACTTGTAGATTCTCAAAGAATTGAATATTTCAGACTGATGAGTATGACTTGAATATCGTATGATCGAATTCATCTATTATTCTTCTAAAATTCTAAGTACAGGGTCCGTAAAAATGTTTTTCCAAGGGGGTAACACTATAACATCAAATATCATATATAACTAGTTTTATACCAAATCAAAGCACATCGAAAATGGGATATTTTGATACTGAAGTGTAAGAGTTATCAAAACTTTTTGATGTCGAACTTAAGAAATTTTACACTTTTTTGGCATAAAAAACTAAAACCTCAGTGATTCAAAAATGAATTTTAATATTTTCTTTTGATATTTTTACATGGTTGAATAGAGCTTGGCGAGCTCTACAAAACTAAATATATTAAAAAAATTTCAAGTCAGTTTTCTAACATAAAAATATTATAAAACCATTTGAAAAATGCGTAAAAATGTTTAAAAAATAATTTTTTTCATGTGAGAGAAAAACACTCGATTTTTCGATAAAAATAGCTTTTCTTTCCATTATTTTCAACAACAGAAATGTTTTGAAACGTAATCACCGGATGCAGCATGAAAAACTGCGTCTAATAACTACATTTCAAAACATTTCTGTTGTTGAAAATAATGGAAAATAAGCTATTTTTATCGAAAAATCGAGTGTTTTTCTCTCAAATGAAAAAAATGATTTTTTAAACATTTTTACGCATTTTTCAACAGTACTGTAGAACTCGTTAACTCGGTTCGAGTATTAAAATTTTACTCGAGTTTTAAACTTTTCAACTATTCAACTATTACTATATGATAGATTAAGGATGCTGCCTGCAGGATGCTGCCTGCAGGATGCTGTCTACAGTCTCCTGTCTACAGGTACCGGTTCTTTGACACCCTCACCCACATCCTCACCCACATCCTCACCCCTCACCCTCAGCATTATGTGTATTACTTCTAGCATTCTGCAGGAAGCATCTTGTAGTTAGCGCCCTTAATCTTTCGTGTATCAATAGTTGAATAGTTGAAAACTCAAGTAAAATTTTTAATACTCGAGTAGTCTTCGAGTTCTACATGTATGCAATAAACAGACACCGTTTATTCATTTTGATCTTAATCGAACCTCACAACGTGATAATAACTAAAGCGTTTGCAATAAAAAATTGTTCTTTTTTTCAGCTCGTAGAAGAAGGTAATATTCAAAACAAATCAAAGGAAAATATTTCTTTTTTCAAGAGAAAATTCGATTTCCCTAAAGAATATTGAGCGACATTGTTTGAAATAAAATTACTATCGTTGTGTTAGATTAGCTTCATGTTTTAAATCTGCACCACAGTAAAGGAAAGTGTTGGAAAACTATTACTGTCAAACAGTCGACATGATTCTATGAAATACAATATTTAGTTTTCTCTTATTGTTAAATTTATTGTTATTGGTATGTTTGTGTCGTAAGATATAACAGATGTACTTTGCACTTATGTACGCCTATAGATGAATAAGAAAAAAAGGGCAAAGGAAAGAAAAGAGAATGGTTACAAACAGCCGTTATCACAAAGTCCAAATGTGGCGAGAAAAAAAAAGAAACGAAAAAAATTTCTTTCTTTCCTTAACATTTTCTTCTTAATGCAACATTTCTCGCAAACAAATACTCTTTCTCGTGCTTTTTTTATCACGCGTTGTTTGCGATCATATGCGGACGTATATATAGTTGTGTAGAAATTTCTGTACTTTTCATTATTTCTCAAATCACAAAACAAGCATAAAGTCGAGCGTATGTTTCTCATTAATAATATATTTTTTGTTTTTAGAGTTAAATATTAAGCGTAAAATAAAATTCAATTTCAAATAATGTTTTTTGTCATGAAAAATAGATCTTTCACTGTTTTATTCATTTCTTTCCAAGTTTTTAATCGTTGACATTTTTTTCTTGTGAAATGATAGCTAATTCAATTCTTGTAAAAGTATATTAAATGTTTAGATATATAAAGTAATTGTTATAAATTCTGGGCTAATTATTTGTATTAATTTTTTATTTTTTCTGTAGGTTACAATCTTACCATCAAGATATTAGTGTGTTGTTAAGAAACTTAACGGAACGTCTATACAAGAAAAACATACAGGTATTTATATAAATGAGAGGAGAAGAAGGTGATCGTATCCCATCTTTGTAATAAGATATAACTGAGAAAAAAAGATGATGTTATGTCCGTTTTTTCCCACTTAGAAATAGCACAATTCATACATATAAGGAATACAGCAAAGAATAAGAAAGATAACAGAAAAGAAAATGAATGAATATATCATTTATTCGCTTACACTGTATTTCACTTTTTATAAAATTGAAGCATTTAGTTGAATAGCATTCAGAGAATAAGTTTCGATTGATCCTTTTAGTTAAAATGATACACTTTCGTATACCCTTCAGTCGTTTTTAATATGGTCACAATCGTCTGTATTTTCTATTGATGTACCCTCAAAAAAATTGCTGGAATGATTCAACTCATTGAGAAACTATTACTTATATTTCTGCCTGTCTACGTAACGGTCAACCTTTGTGGGGAATTTGAGGATGAGAGCTGAACAAAAAATACACTTGTGTAATGTCAGATTACCCCAGATATATTACTGAATTCTTATTTCCATACGATTTCTTCATTTGCATGGCTAAAATTTTTTATTGACTTAACGTTTGCATGGAAGTAGAGCAAAAATCACTTCGAACATGTCATTTTTTACGGAAAATGACAACCAACTGTGGCTGCAAATGAATATGCTTTTCTGAGACTGAGATTGTACGTCCTCACTATCGGAACGAAGGTATAGATTCGTGACAAGAGATTCTCGTTAGGGATGCACCGTAGTACGGTGAAACGATGACAGCAGTGCACTGGTCAATATTTAGTTAATTACTACTACAATGTGAAGCAACTCATAATAGATTTTTTTTCAAGCTTAGCTTTTTGAGTTGAAGTGACAGAACAAAGTTCGATTGATTTTGTTAATAAATTAAAAAAATTTTCTTATAAATCAAGACAAGTAATATAAATATAAATAATAACTAAGTATGCACCGACCCCGCGCTTTCCAGGCTCGGTTATTCTCGGTGTCGGGATTCCTGGAAATTGAAGTATTATACTATAGGGATATCCTTGGGTCTTCAATTACTATATTATGGAGGTAGACTCAGGTCCTCAAGTCCTATACTAACAGGATACCTTTGGATCCTCAGCTGCTATACTATAGGGGTACCCTTAGGTTCTCTAGAGCCATACTATAGGAGTACTCTTAGGTCCTCAACGGTTATACTATAGGGGTACTCTTAGGTCCTCAACTGCTATACTAAAGGAGTACCCATCGATTTTTAAGTACTACACTGTGGGAGTACCTAGGCATGCATCGAGCCCAAGCTTCTCCGGTTCGGTCATTGTCGAGCTCGGCCGTTTCTGGTGCGAGGAATTTCGGGAATAGTTAGTCACAAAAGAGTTTCAGCCAATCAAGTTTCGAGGCATTTATTCTCTATGAAGATAAGGACGCATCATAGGGTTGTGAGGGTCAAGTTGAGGTTGTCATAGGTATTCTACAAAAGTCCTCATAGAATCTCTTACAGTCATCCATAAAATAAGCAAGTTACAATTTCCTGCTATCCGATTGGCTGATACAAAAGAATTTCAGTCAATCAGATTTCGAGGCGTGTATTCTCCATGAAGATAAGGACGGAACGCAAGGTTGTTCGGGCCAATCTGAGGTTACTAAGGGTGCTCTACAAAAGACCTCATAAAATCTCCCACGGTTATCAATTTCGTAAGCGAATGACAATTTGCTGTCATCTGGTTGAGCAGTTTTTCGATTAAGGACCTCCCCCCTCAGAAAAGTCAATTTTTTGAGGAAAAAATTGATTTTGAGATTTATACGTATTCTGATAGCCCGTGTGATGAACTACAAGCTGGCATGATTTATTTTGCCAAAATGTGTATGTTGGTCTTTTTTTCTGACGACTTATTTTTTGAGGATGTGCTACTGAGGGATACTGGGAATACAGTGTTAATGATATTTTTCATACTTTTGTTTGACCAATAGAGCTGAAATTTTTATGACATATAGGATTAATCAAGATCTTTTAGTTTTGAAAGTTTCAGCTCTCCAGCTGTGACCAGTAGTAGAATACATTGATAGAACTGAAATACATCCAAAGATTTTGTTTAGCGGTTTTCTCAAAATCAATTTTTTCGATCATGCCGGTTACGCGGGTAAGGTTTTCCCTATAAGGATATTGACTAAGTATGTCGGCGTCGCATTTAACTTGTAGAGTGCCCCTAAAGTCTGATCCTCACGATCTTCGATTTTTAAATTTCTCTTTTGTTTAAATAAAAAACTTAGATATTTCTTTTTTATTGACGCTTTGACTTGAAACCTTTTGCGAAAAAGTATTTTTCAAAATCAAACAAAGAGAAATTTAAAAATCGGAGATCGTGAGGATTTGGCTTTAATGACACTCTACAAGTTAAATGCGACGCCGACATGCTTAGCCAATATCTTTATAGAGAAAACTTGCCCGCGTGGAGTGTACTTTTGACCAATAAATTGACTGTAACTCATAAGTGTCTCAGAGATTTTGGGAGATATTTCAACCACAGTCTCCCCCAGCCAAGACGAACATCCTCTGAAATTTTGGTTGAAATCGGATGAAAAATAACAGAGCTCGTTTCTGAGGGGGCCTTAACAAAATATAATTGTGAGAGCGTTTTTGAATTTTCAAGTGCCTTTATATTATCACATGTTAGTTATATGAAGAGACAAGCCATTGCTGTACTCTCGTATGATTATTGTCGTTATCATCAGATTCAGAGTTGCACGTCTAATAATTTCATCGTTTCGAAACAATTATTTGTGGTCTGTTACACTTATCGCACTATATCTGGATCGGCGCATTCCTAATTCTCGTTTCATTACATCTAGAAGAATTTTTGGATATTCGAAAACTAGCGCTTTTATAATGTGTTTCCGTCACGAAGGAAATGTTCGTCGTGCACTCTCATACTGATAGGCTTCTTCATTAATTTTACATCTATTCATTCCTTGGTGTCTTAGAAGCAAGTTGCATAGAAGAGTGTTCATTTGAAACATTTTGGTGAAATTTTTTTTCTTTCGATTCCTAGAGCACTAGAAAACGAAGTCCATTTTTCGTGATTCCGTAACGGACCTATATTCTAGTAGCAACCTTCTCATAGCATTGTCGAAGTTGGATGAAACTTGAGTGGTAAGTACAGCTATAAGGCTTATGTATTTGGCGAGAAAGAGCCACTCGATCTGACTCGTAGAAGTTGAGTTATTCACACAACAAAGTGTAAAAACGTGATTCCGTCACGTTTGGACAGGTCGATTTCTAAACGATAGTATCTTCTATTTTCGTACACTATGCTCATGTCTAGTCCCGGTCATGTCTTTTTAGAAATGTTGTTTGGAACATAACGCATAACATGCATTATTATATGATTTTTTTAGTGTTGAATAACTCCAATTGGTATTTTCAGTCATCTGTGATGCACAACATATGGGAAGATCCAATAATTTATCAAAGTGTATACTTTACATGCACTTGCATTGGTATATACATTCTATGGAAAATTTGGAGCAACAGAAAAACACAAAAAAATGACAAGGAAGAAATAGCAGAAATTGGGGAAGAAAATATTATTAAACAAGGATTTCGTATGAGTGATGTACCAGAGAATCTTGATTTGATAATTATAGGTTCTGGTATGGCTGGACTTACTGTAGCTTCCATAATGGCACAAGAAGGCAAAAAAGTATTATTACTTGAACAACATGATGTTATTGGAGGTAATACTCATACTTTTAAAGAAAAAGGTTTTGACTTTGAAAGTGGATTACATTACATTGGTGGTAGAGTTGGTACGAAAACATCGAAAACAAGAAAACATTTTGATTGTATAACGAAAAATGGAGTTGAATGGCAAAAAATGGATGATGTATATGATCTCGTAATTCTTCAAGATGGGAAAAATCGTGAAGAATATCCAATGCATTCTGATGTTAAGACTCTTAAGAAGGCATTGATTACTTCATTTTTTGACGAAGAAAAAGCGATTAACGAATATTTCAATATGATTAAGAAGGTTCGTATTGGTATTGGAATCTTATTCTTGCTAAAATGCATACCATACCGATGGATTCAGAAAATAATTCATAAACTTGTTCAACCTTTTCTTTCAATATTTGATGAAACAACCGAACAAGTTCTATCTAAATTAACTAATAATAAGAAACTTATTGGAATTTTGACATATTTATATGGTGATTACCTTGAAGTTCCATCACGATCATCGTTTGCAATGCAAGCATTACTATCTGATCACTATATGGGTGGTGGATACTTTCCAATTGGGGGTCCATCAATGATCGCACGTAGTGTTGTTCCAATTATCGAGAAATCCAAAGGAAAAGCGTTCGTTCGTGCTCCAGTTTCGTCAATTCTTATAAATGAAGAGAATAAAGCTATTGGAGTTGTAGTAAAAGGTCATCACATCTCTTCAAGAATTGTTGTTAGTGCTATCAGTTCAACAATTACTTACAAGTATCTTATACCTGAAACTCATCAAAATTTAGTTCGATCTCATTTGAAGATTATAGAAAGCCCTGAACTCGTCTCGGGAAATACTTACATGTCAATGTTCCTTGGTCTTGAAGGTGATTCCGATGAACTCGATTTACCGAAGAAAAATTTCTGGATATTTCCATCATGGAATCATGATGAAAATATAAAGAAATTTCGTGATGATTACGATGCAGATTTCCCAGCTATTTTCATATCTTTTGGATCTGCAAAGGATCCAACATATCATATTAGATGTCCTAAGAAGAGTATCGTATCGATTATTAGTATTGGTATTTATGAACATGTTGAAGATTTTAAAGATAATCGTGTAAAACGTCGTGGTGATACTTATAATCAACTGAAAAATGAATGGAAAGAAAGAATGTTAGAAGTATTTTTAAAAGAATTTCCACATTTAAAAGACAAAATAGTTTATGCTGATAATGGAACAGCAGTTACGAATGATTTTTATCTTGGAACTTATCGTGAAGCTACTGGTGGATTAGCACACACACCAGAGCGTTTTAGACAAGTGGAAATTCTCTCACCAACATCACCAATCAAGAATCTTTATCTTTCAGGACAAGATATGCTGACCTGTGGAGTAACGGCTGGTCTTATGAGTGGATTTATGACATCATATACAATTTCTCCTAGCTTGATATTTAAGTATCCGAAACGCATCTGATAGTGTTTCATTTATGCAACAAAACTATATTGTGTTTCTATGTGTTTCTTTTTTTTTGAACTTATAATAACTTATCATTTGAATGAAATTTATACTCATTATATGCTTAAAAGTCTAAATAAACTAATCAATAATTATATGAATATAATCCTTCTGAACATTATGATTTTGATAAGTATATCGAACACTGAATGAATAAATATTTCATGAAATGAGATTGGTTCAATGTCATTTTCAAATAATTCAAATAGTTTAATTTTCGTTGAAGCAGATAACTAGTATAGTTGTTGATAATTAAGACTGATTGAGCCAGAAAAGAAAACATCCAATTTGAAATAAGATAAAGTTTTCTTTAACCGACTATTTTCGTAGATGTGAGAACCAACGTGTTAAGTCGCATTGTCTTTCATTTTTCTTTCTTCTTGAGGATGAGGGTGAGGGTGTGAGTATAGCTACCACAATACCAGGTATTTCGATGTTGCTTGAATAAATCTTAAAGGGTGATCCAAAAGTCTTGGTCCTTCTCCGAAAAATTGTTCATTCTTCCTTATAGTAAACCCAAAAATCCTCAAACTTTGCTATCTTATTCCTTGTAAGTAGGCGAACATAACCCCAAAGTTTCATGTTTCTATCTCTTATTATAAGAGAGATACATATCGTAACATTCTAGAAAAATTTTTTTTCGTCTCCCAAAATAATAGTTGGCGCAGAATACATGTAAATTGACCATCTTTCTACTTCAATTTTTCACCATTTAATACGTTCTATTAAGAAAACGTACTTTTCGTTCGTATAGAAAAAAACGACCTTTTTTTACAACGATGAAAATTGATTGCATAGAGTTTTGATTCTTTTTAAAAAAAATTACATAACTAAAATACGCTTTACTATTTAGATTGTAGAGCTTTTCACACTGCACCATGTGGGATATTTTGTTTTCATAATAGAATATATTAAATGGTGAAAAAGCAAAATACAACAGTGGTCCATCACTAACCATACTTTTGAGATATGAGAAAAAAATTTTCTAGGATGTTACGATATGTATCTCTCTTATAATAAGAGATAGAAACATGAAACTTTGGGGTAACGTTCGTCTACTTACAAGGAATGAGATACCAAAGTTTGAGCATTTTTGAGTTTACTATAAGGAAGAACGAACAATTTTTCTGAGAAGGACCAAGACTTTTGGATCACCCTTTAGTAAATAATTTAATTACTATTTACTTTGTAAATAAATACCAAATCTATTTTGAATTTGATATCATTATATAATTATTTATCCTGCTAATCGAATATAGAAAATTGACTATTATAGATCGAGCATACTCTTGGGTACTTTACTAGTGTATACCGAGGGTATCCATAGGTCATCAAGTACTATATATTGTGGTACCCTTGGATCCTTTACTACTATCTGTTGGAACTATCCTTGGGTCCTAAAGTATTATATAATGGGGAATACCCTTGCCTCCTTAAATACTGTATGCCGTGAGTATCGTGAGGTCCATGAGTATTAACGGATGCGCTATAAAGAACTACCCTCTCAGTATTTTAAAGATTTCTCCACTATTATACCTGTGATTAAAATATATTCTTTTAGCAAAAGATGGCGCTTGAAATTCTCTACAAAACTATATATGACTAGACCCAATACCTATTTTAGATATATTTGAAAAAAGATGACAAGTAACAACATAAAAAGTTGTAAAAATTAAGCAATGGGTTGCGCATAATGAATGACCGTGCCTTGTATCCAATTTTTTCATCACTTACTTCGCTCGATTAGAAAAACAAAATATATCGATAGATGTAGCAAGAAAAGCTCTACAATTTACAAAGAGCAAATTATAAAAAGAGCTAAGAAGAAAAAGCCACTTCATCTTGTAGAAAAAAATATATCATTGTGCACGATCAAGATTTGATCGCTCGAAATTTTGTCTAGTTTAAAAACAAAAAGTGCAACTATGAGATAAGCGCTTTTATTTAAATTGTAGAGCTTTTCACGCTGCATCTTTTGATATGTTTTGTTCTTCTAATCGAGCGAAGTAAGTGACGAAATAATGAGCCACAAAGTGCGGCCGTTCACTTTGTCCAACCTGTTACTTTTTACCACTTTTTGTATGTCTTTATTTTTCGTCGTTTTTCTAATACATCTAATATAGCTTTGAATCCTTTCATATATGGTTTTGTAGAGAATTCCAAGCGCCATCTTTTTCTAAAAGAATATATCTTAATCACAGGTATAATAGTGGAGAAATCTTTAAAATACTGAGAGGGCAGTTCTTTATGGCACACCCGTTATATCGCTTTTATGCGTGACACCATGTAAGAGTAGTGTGCCTATCGACACAAGCATACTAAAAAAAAAATAAAATCGATGAAAACTAGTGCAAATCGGACGGATCAATTCCAACTCTATATCATTCTAAAGGTTATTGCTTTTCTTGAAAAACTGAGCTGACGTCACCCATGTTTTCTTGCTGAATTTTTTTTTAATGTTTTCAATGGCATTAACTTTTGATAGATCTTCTACATTTTTTAAAGGAATTTCAAGAAGTTAATCAAGTGTTTTTATTTGTCAAAAAAATAAAAGTTTGCTGATAAAAACACATCAAAAATCTTTAAAGTTCAAAATAATTTTTCAAAATATATTCGGCCATTAATTGATGATGTTATCTTAATAGCAAAGTCCAAAGCTACCTTTAGGAACATAACAAGAACCTGAACAACAATCAAAAGATGAATAGCAAGCAGTTAGTTTTAGAGGTGCATTGGGTGGACAGGTCTTTCGAGTTTGTCGTGCAAGGACTTTTTCAGATGGAAGACCATTAACTACATTGCCATGAAGAATTAAAGTACCCATTACGAAAACCATAATGAAGAATAGACGAAAATGATATTGTCCGTTCATGATATTATTTTTCGTGACAGTTGATATATTGATTTGAATCAAAGTATTGAGATTGTAATGTGAAACGCGTTTGAATATTTCATATAATGATCTACACGTTTATATATGTATGTCATGTTAAGAATCAAGCTATGTGAATTCTACCAGATGCAACTGGTCATAGTTGATGATTTCCCCGAAATAAAAAGAAAGTAAAAAGAATATGGGATAAAAACGCATATGACTGTTGATGTTTATCTGAGTAATCTAGTCTTTTCGTGGAAAGTTCATGATAATATATGAAATGAATTTGAATTTCATATAGTTATATTCATTTATTTATGGTTTACAACCCATGATAAATTTTATTATTTTTAATTTTTGGTTACATCAATTAGAGAGATAAGCCAATTAATTGATTGACAGAAAGATTTTGCTAATTTAACCAAAAAACAGATTAATATGTGTATCTAAAGTATAAATCAATCTGTTGATCTCAACTCTTGTCTTTCAACAATCGATCTTTATCGAAATAATATGTTTGTAATTAAGAAACAAATGTAGAATTTTAATTCGTCGACAGATTTTGTGTTATTTATTAAAATTTAATCATTCATCAAAATTCTGCAATATAAAAAAAAGTAAGACGATAATTCAAATATGTTTTATTTAAAACAGCAATCATGACAATAAATATGTCCACATCCTATACATTGATAATAATGATAATAATCATCACGATCACAATTTTCACATATAAAATAACTATGATGACAATAAAGACGATCAGAATAAATAAGAGAACGATAACAATTTTTTAGGTCTAAAACAGGAACAGTTGAAACTTTATGTTTTCGAGAACAACGATTACGACAACCAGGATATTGGCAAATGTAATGCTTTCCGGAATTTAACTGATGTAGCTGTTTTAACGTGGTCTGACCTAAATTCAAACATTTAATAAATAAAATAATTTAAGTAACAATCACATTAATCATGCTTACTGAGATCGAAAAATTAACAATAATAATAATATTATTTCAACTCGTATTAGAATTTTTCTCCGAATGGGATGAGTTTCTCATTTTATGCGATTTTCTTCCTTTTCTTTCATTCAAAAATAAAAAATTTTTTTTAATGAAATATGAACTTAAGTTGTATACTCTTTAGAAATAATAGATTATATAGTTTATTATATTCTCATTCTTGGCCTTGTTTTCTGCTATAAATATTGATTATATGGGTACAATACTGTTATCATAAAGAGTCATTATCATTCCTATGTCAAATTTATTATAAGTTTTGATTTTAAAAAATCTTTGAGTAAATAGACAATCTTGGAAGATTGTACTGAATCTCAAAAATTACAAAATGTATTAGAGTTCATAAAATTTTGAATAAATCCACAGATTCTACAGAAATATGAAAGGATTTACTATGATCTATTAAAATTTGGAAAAAAATTCATATTATTTCTTAATACTTAAAAAGCATGAAACCGAAATCATGTATGAGCAAAGGGGATGTTGAGTCTTGACAAAGTTTGATAAGTTCAAATGGATTCCGATGAATTCACCAACATGTTATTATTTGAGATCTTTATTTTTATTTTTGTAGGAAGTTATAAGATTAATGTGAAATAAACGACTCTAAATAGAAACATATGAAGGAAACTGAAATGATCACTAGGAAAGACACATAAGACGGTTCAAGACGTAAAAAATTCGTTTAAATAGATGAGCTGACCTATGGGATGTTTTTTTCGTCCCATTTCATCTCGTGTTTATTCTATAAATATTTTTCTCACAAATGTATAGTTGGAACTTTCATTATGTATATGATGAAATTCAAAGAAAAAAGAAAAGTAGAGAATCTATTCTAATCAAGGAAAGAACTGTTGTAACAGTGAGCTCAAGTAAGCTTTTTCAGCAGTGTCACATATCCAAGTTATCAGTGACGCAGGAGAGTCAATACGAGAGAAGGGATAAATAACAGTACAAGATATAAAAGGCACTTTTGCATTTACAACATCCTATACTTCCTGAATATGTGACACTTAATCTTTTCCAGTATTGAACTTAGTATTGGCTAACATCAATAAAACCTATATCTGATACGTACGCATTAGTAAGTTTTAAATTTAATTGAATTGCATGAGCAACACAGTTTTGTGGCGTGAGAATGAATGAAAAAAAAAACAAAAAAAAACTGTGTACGTTAACAATATTAACCGTCGCAACATTACATGCTGCATTTTTTGTTCTTTAAATTCATCATATTGCGATCAAAAAATGAAAACAGGTAGAAGTTGTCCGATGATGACTGGAAAGAAGAAAAAAAATGAGTAGAAAATAAAAAACTTTTTCTCTCAGGCTCGATAATTGTCATAATGTGGTCTTAGAATTTTATGAGAAAAAAATGCATTAAAGAATGAGAGTGTGTAACATTCTTTATTCAATTTCAATAGAAAATTCATAAGTAATATATGCAAACAATCTTCCGATTTTACGCATGATCATTTTCAAACATATACAAGGATCTCTAAATAGCTGTTACAAACACAAAACAAACAACCAATAAAAACGTCCAAAATTAAATATATTTTAAATGCTAACATCACAAACTTCCATACCAATAAAATCAGTTTAGAAATCACCGTAAAAAGTCGAAAATTTCCATTAAAAATCTTTTACATTATTTCATATATATACGATGGAAAGATTGACAGAGATTCTTCATATTCTCATTTATCCAGTTGTTAAATTTATTCAACATCAAGTTATATCTCTATTAAAGTAGATTACATTTTGAAGAAGAATTGTATACAGTAAAATTGATTCATTTTTCGAAAAAATAATTTTTTTTTAGTCGACATTAGATATGTCTCATCGAACCAATTTTTTGTGAGTTTATCAATGAGTATGAACTGTGATTTGGTATGATATAAAGTATCAGATAGAAAAAGCTGATTGTAGGTTAAACAGTTTTGAAAGAATTTCAACTTTATTTAAATTAATGAAGTGGTTTATATATCTCACGACGGAATCTTTCGAGGTGCTAAAAAGCTTTTGAGTCCAAATTTTGTCCATAGGTAAGGAATATATAGACTAGAAAAAGCCTAAGAGGATATGGGTTCAAATTGAGATTTGGCTGAGATATCGACCTTTTAGTATAAGTTTCCTATGAGACCCCATTTTCTCAATAAAATCAAAGATATGGGTTTTGTCATGAAACTTTGCCCATATCAAGACCTGAACGAGAGTAGCTCATCTACAAAGTTTCAGAATTCTTGAATCAAGCATTCTCGAGATATGAGTCTGTAAGCATAAACACACCTAAAAAGAATGTTCCTTTCTCAAAATATTAATTTTTCAGCTGAACTCAATTTTTTGAGATCTATTTGTGGCAAACGCCTATTTTTTAGAAGATCAATACCTTGAGAAAGGAATATTCATTTTGGTTGAGGCTTTCAGACTATTTTAATGACCATTAGACAAATCTATGGACAAAATTTCGAATCTACATTCTATAATGTCATTTTTCAGTAATTACCTATGAACGGATCGAAAATTCAGTAAAATGGTCATAGCTTTTCAAGAAAGAACCATGGGCACAAATCCTATTAGGCTTTTTACTATCTTGATGCTCTCTATCAAACTGTCTATGAATGAAGAAAACCGCCGTTGGGCACTTCAGGCGGTTCCCTTGTGAGCGATTTACCATTATCGATTACAACTTTGAGAGGACGATGTAGTATCAGTCAATGCCGATTAGCTCTGACGAGAACGCTGCCCAGAAATCAGCTCTTCTAGCCTTTTCCTCATTGCGCTTCGAATTTTCATTGATGTACAGTTTATATCTGATGATGCTGGATGTATAGATAGTTTCCTGTACCACAGTTGCGTGCTAGTGTCACAATAATTTTGTCTTATTATTAAAACGAAATCATTCATTGCACATATCTCAATACGAGCTGATAAAGACAAAAAAACACTGTGAAAATGTTTGGCATCTGAGAACATAAGATGAGTTTTTGATTAGAGCATCGTTGTCGACAAAAATGCATGTCTTGATGAAGTTTATCGGTAGTGAGTCAATAAGAGTCTCCAACATGTTGGGAATGGGTATTTTTCTACAGGTAAACAAAGTAAAAAGTGAAGATAATGCTGAGTAAACAGAAATCGATAATTGAAAGAGTTGTTTACTTTCTCTTCATGCCACAACATACATTAAAACAAGATGTTGTTCACATTGCGTATATCGACGAAACTTTCGCGTGTCTCAGGTATCGTACACTTTGTAGGATGACCAAATATGCTATTTTCATACTTCTTCGTTCTAAAGAAAATAGAGTTACAAAATATATTGTCGAAATGAATAATTCACAAAGAATTTTCTTGTGTTATCTACATTTCGTTAAATACAGAATAATTATAACTTAGTTCACAAACTAATCTATACTAAAATAGGCTTACTAGTATTTGACTGAGAAGGTGACTTCTATACGCGATCATAGGCTTTTTGGTCGAGAATATATTGACTTGATAGGACATCCTAAGTTGATAAACATTGTTAGACGTTTCATGGCTGATTTTCAAAGGGTAAGATGGTAACGGTTTATTTTGGAACATCTTTCTCTTCTTTCTTTTCTATCGTCCTGCAAAAATGCTATGTCAGACTAAATTTATAGAGGAGAAGCGAGAAATAATGTTTCAGATAAAAGTTCATAAACTTCCGATTCTACAAATAAATGTACTGTTATAACTAACCTTAACAAGGACATAATAATTGCTAATCTTTGGCGATAGATATTTTCAAAGGTATTAACCCGAAAATTACATCACTGGATAAGTTTTAAGCACTTTTAGCGGCATTTCTTCAAAAACCTGTTTATAACATGAGAAATTATCTACTTTTCGTCACAATTTATTTGCTGACGAGGGAACATTGTCAGATGCCCCCTTCCGATTTCAATGAAACTTCGTCTATAGATACTCCATAGTGCCCTAGTCAAAAGCCTAAAAGCGTTTGAGTTCCTATTGAAATATGGTGAAATTACCAGATATCCAATATGTCTATTTCTAAAAGATCTCTGTAGGGGACCTCAGGTACGAAAAAATCGTATTTTTGAATTTTGATCTCAAACTTCGCGCATACAAAGGTCTCAACTAGACTACCTTGTGTAGAAAAATTTAGAAGCTTTGAACAAAGTCTCGCCGAGATATGAAGCTTTCAAAAAATGCATGTTATATACACTATCTATAGAAAAGGACTTAAGATTTGAAAGTTCTGTATCTCGGCAAGACTTTGCTCAAAGCTTCTAAATTTTTCTACATAAAGTAGTCTAGTTGAGACCTTTGTATGCGCGAAGTTTGAGATCAAAATTCAAAAATACGATTTTTTTGCACCTGAGGTCCCCTACAGAGATCTTTTAGAAATAGACATATTGGATATCTGGTAATTCCACCATATTTCAATAGGAACTCAAACCCTTTTAGGCTTTTGACTAGGACACTATGGAGTATCTATAGACGAAGTTTCATTGAAATCGGAAGCGGGCACCTGACAATGTTCCCTCGTTAGTCTGTACTTAAAATTATTTAGCATTCAATTGATAGCCATTAGCATTGACTTATCATTCATTGCGTATGACTTTTGTAAAATAGAAGATAAATAAGATATAGACGCTTTTACGAAATCCAATGAAGTTAAATATTTCAAAAATCAATCAATATTCCTCTTTTATTCCAATATCAAACCTAATCACGCCATTTCTTATATTACACTGATTATACAATAAATATGAAGATCAAAGTCCACTTTTTTCCAAATAATTGTACAGAATGTGTAAAAATATTTTTCCTAGTGAATAACACTTATTTGGCATAACATTAATAAGAAGTTTCATACAAAATTAAAGCAAATCAGAAATGGGATTTATCGATATTAAATGGTAAGAATTATGGCAACTTATTAATGTCGAACTTTTATAATTTCTAGAATTCAATGGCATGTTGAAAAAGAAAAATTTCTTGCATGAAGTAATGGAAACTAGATATAATTTTAAATCATGAGATGACCGGACAGAATGTCGCAGGACAAATCGTTGTGGACAAACTGTTACAATATTTTATGGCACAAAATATTTGTGAAACATCAAGCGATTCTCTAGAAAATGGTAATAAAGACTAAAGAAATTAATTAGATAAGACCACAGTTCTTAAGAAAATGGGATAGTGAATTGAAAAAGGACCAACACATTTATAAAAACTCAACAAGCTTTTTAAATGTTCCGGTGGAAAAATCTTGTATATCGAATTCTTTCATATTCTTGCAATGAAATAAAAGTTCTGCGGCACAGCAAGAAGGTTTTGTATATTCTTGAAAACTGTTCTGTCATGTAAGTCATTTGATAGAGTTTCTGGCAAGGTTTCTTTGAATATATCTATAAAACAAAATCTTTGTAGATTTGGTAACTGTGTGGTTCCTGTTTCAACTCACTATCCCATTTTCTTAGGAACTGTGGTCTTTTCTAATTAATTTTCTTTAGTCTTTATTATTATTTTCTAGAGAATCGCTTGATGATTCACAAATATTTTGCGCCATAAAATATTGCAACAGTTTGTCCGCAACTGTTTATTCTTGCGACGAATTGTCCTGTAACATTCTGTTCAGTCATCAAAAAATGGTATCAAAGACGGAGCATAAATATTATAACAAAGAAACTCTGGAAAAACACATTCCGGACTTTTCGGCAAACATAGAAACAAAAACTGGATTGTCTAAAACTCTTTGATGTCGTCATCCGTCCTGTGTTCATGCCACAAAGAATGTCAGTGATTCTCATATTGATTATTGATTATATTCAAAAGACCTTGCAAAATACAAGTCATCTTGTGATATTCATAATTTTAAATCATATCTAGTTTCCATTACCTCATGCAAGAATTTTTTCTTTTTCAGCATGCCATCAAGTTCTAGATATTACATGAGTTCAACATTAAAAAATTGCCATACTTCTTACTATTTAATATTGTTAAATCCCATTTCTGATTTGCTTTAATTTGGTATAAAACTTGTTATGAATACTATTTAAAATGACAATGATACATCGTTGGAAAAAATCTTTTATACATCGTGTATAAGAAAATCTGTTTTTTTTTAAAATTTTGGACATTTAATTTGATGCGTGAGTTTAAATTTGCTTAGGCGTACATTAGACGCAAAAAATTGCCAATCCGTCGCGAATATTATTTAAAATATAAAGTGAAAACGTAACATGCAACGTGCCAGTAAAACTTTTAGATATGAATAGTACTACACCTTCTTACAGTGAAATAGAGCGTCTCTTCAACCAGGAACTTCAAGCCGCCACCGATATTGGCAAATTAAATTCGTGTGTCGTTGATTTGCGATCAACAAATGTATGTCCTCTAACGTGGTGGGAGCAACGACAACTTCCTCAACTCTTTCTCACCACGCTTTCCATGGACGATCAGACAATCAACATCTAGTAAGATTCATTTTCGAGCTATTCATACTTGTATATGCATTTACAACTGACTTTTGTGAAACACGATCTAAAAGAGAGTGTTGAAGTGTTTAAGGGTAGAAATTTGCACCCACCCCCCCGGCCCCCCTCCCTCACAGACGTGACAGACATCCTTAGCAACGGAGCGTCACAGACGTGACAGACACGTTAGAAACGGCTTATCATAGACGTGACAGACACCCTTAGCAACAGCACATCATAGACGCGACAGACATCACAGACCGTGACATACATCTTAATTATTAATTATTTAATTGATTAGTTTTTAACTAATCAATTGGATTTAAGTGATTAACTGGCTTTTAACTAATTAATTCGTATGTAATTAATTAATTCGTGTCTGATTAGGTAATTCAAATTTTTTTAGTTAATTAATTCGTGTTTAATTAATTAAATACCTGTTGCAGATCGTGACTAACACCTAAGCTGATTCATTAATTCGCGTCTAATTGATTAATTATTCATTAGAGACAGGATGTTGAGCTCATCATAGAGAGTGAAAAACGTGGTCTGGAGTCATCACATATTATAACAGATAGCTTCAGGATACTATCAGGGGTCATATATAACTCGAATCTAGTTAAAATGCCAATGGAGTATCTTCCCATTGAAGTTCTATAGTCTAAAGTCAGGATTAATGCTGAAGCATGGCCAGTTATACATAAAAGACCAATTTTTAGAGAATTACCAACAATGAGTGTATCGTGTTTCACATTTTTATCCCGAAGGGATTGCGCTGAAAGCTTTTATTATCCCTTTACCCCCTGGCACTAATCCAGCAGAGCTGCTGTTGAGTCGATCATGGGAATAGCTTATACAGGAGATCAATATAACATATATATGGTTAGATTTGAACGAGGTCGTTTCTTTGTGAAGATATAGAATGGGTCAAAAATGACCCATTCGTGTTGAACGACATCAAAATAGGATTTTTTATCAATCTGATTTTTTCGTATTTTTGCATAGTTTTTCGCAATTTTGTGTTTATTATTTAGGTATGAAGTTGGATATACATCTGACATGAATTATTTTTTGAAGATTGAATCATTATGAGGATAAAATATGGTTAAACAGCGGTAAAGGTGGCTGCTTAAGGGCTGTAGTCGGATCTTTTATTTCGAGGATCGTATCGGAATCGTCAGTATTTATATTCTTTTGGTACTATGAGATCGGTGCGCCTGATAGTGCTTAAAAACTGGCTATTCGTATTGTTTTTATCTGATCTAAAAGGGTGATAATAAGAAAAACTACGAATTTTTATCATTTTTTCGGTAAAAAGTGACTCAGATACCATAATACATTGTTTTTTCCACTGATTATTAGTCCTATGACAGTTTTAAGGATGAATATATTGTTAGCTCATAGTTTATATCGAAAATAAAACAACTTAAAAAAAATTTTTTTCATGTCATTCACTACGAATGGGTCATTTTTGACTCATATTATTACGAAGAATGGTGTTTCCATGCTTCAAATCGATAGTTTTTTTCTGAACACATGTATAACTAGGTCATGCCCTCCGTAATATATATCAGCCGCTCAAACTCAAATATTACCAAACCGTGTATATAATATAATCAAAAAACAAAAAAGAATCGAATTTTTCACTTTTTTGAAAAAAACATCATTTTTTGACTCAAATATCTCAGCCAAGGGACGATAAAAGAACTTTACATTTTTTATGAATTTATAGCTTATCTAAGGCCTCTACATAATGTTTAAAAACCATCTCGATCAACTGTTTTTATAAGTGTAAAAATAAAGTTTCTATAAATGGGTCAAAAATGACCCACCAGGGGGTAAAGGGTTATACTAAATCGATTATTTTTTAGTGTCAATGAATATGTCTCAGGTGTTGACTTACTGATTCCACTTGTTGATTTGTCAGTTCTTACTAAAGATGAAGCTATTTGGACGTGTTTCCTTAACACTAGTAGTCAAACACAACTCGAATTATGCGATCGACTTGGTGCGCAGCTCAATGATCTTCCTCTCACAATAATACGACGCACTCCATCCTTACCACGAATCTTTATTGATGTTATCACACTCACCGGCAGAACTTTGCAATTACATCTATCATTCAACGAGACTGTTACAATGATCAAGTGCCGTATTTACTTTAAGGATGGCATTCCTATTGATCAACAGAGACTGATATTTGCAGGTCGACAACTTGAAGATAGTCGTACGCTTGTCGATTATAATATCTCCAATGAATCTAAAATCCATCTTGTTTTGCGACTAAAAGGCGGAAAACCTATCATTCGTCTTCAATCTACAAATGGACAGTCCATTTCGAATGTCAATGTTCATCTACATTTGAAAAGTGTTTGGAATATTTCAAGTTTCTATCCAGAACCAGCAAACACTGATGGAGTTTCATTTATCGAATGGAATAATATTGAAGTACATCCTAATGGACAGTTGATGATCAAAGGAAGAGAGCAAACAACGGATGCTAGTAAGTCCTGTCATTTCATTTTTAAACACATGTTTTGAATATTTGCATTTCAGCTCGTTTCTATCCATCCATCGGCAATGAACATGAGCATCGAATGCTTTTTTGGGAAGCATTGAGCAACAATAATTTTCCTTTCTTTGTCAATAATGGTCTTTGTGTACCTCGTGCCGATTTTTGTCGTGTTCTGAACTACCTTCTCAAGAAAATGACATTCTCACTAGAAGATCGTGACGACATGATCACTTACATACTACCTCATCTCGATGAGGCAGATCCCGATCATAGCAACAAAACAGTAACTTTTCGATTTTTGACGTCCGACGAATATGCTAAAGTTGCTCAACTATCTGTTCGTCCAATTCCTGATCGAATAATTCGTGCATTTCTACTATACCGATTTGGTGACAACACAGAACAATTGTCAACAATGGACGAACTCGAAAACGAAGTAGAAAACGTGTTCACCGTTACTTGTAATCATGGATTAAGTGGCCTGATTGTTCATGAATGGGGATCTATGTTTCTTCAATGAAGAAGAAAATCGTTGCATACTTTGCGAACACCGTCAAAAACTGTACTAAAATAATCACCAGAAATAAGCAAATAAAATTTTCTTACAGTTAGCTTCTCGTGTCTCAAAGTTGCTGTCAAAAGCAGCGCAGATATCAGAAAGATGCATTTAATCGCAATCTCAAATGCACATATGTACAAAATCCTGTGAACTTCAGGAGATTCATTTATGAAGGCCCTCATAATTCCTATTGTTTAGTGTTAGTAAACCACATTTTTGACGGGCATTGATTTGGTATAAAACTCATTATATAACCTTTTTCGGAATTATTGTGATACCTTCCTCTCTTGGAAAAATATTATTTTCAACCTTGCACATTGATTTTGTCTGTTGTAAAATAGCAGTATAGAACGCTTTCTATCTTAAATTATGCTACGAAGTAATAACAAAGAAAAATTTTGTTACCCTTTGCCTATCTTTCATCTTTACTTCAACGCTCAATACTCACATGACAAGCAGTACTTTTATGGCAAAGATATTCGTCAATAAGAAATGTTTAATTATGTTTTGTATCATATATTAAATTTTAATGCTTTGCTTATCTTCTACACGATAAAAACATACAAAACAGAGCTTCAAATAAGACAGGATGAGCCGAAAAATTTGTCTCTTCCAACAACCCCTCTAATTCCTCCCCGCCCTTCATCTCCTGGGTTTAATCTAAGAAATATTTTGAACCCATCTCATCCCATGTGTTTTATGGGACTTTTCATTGTAGAAAATCCTGATGTTTAAAAACTTGTTTTATAAGTTTTGTATTAATCAAAAACTTCCCTAATTGAAGTCTTTTCTCCTTCATTTGATACATGCGCAACTCCAAATTCCCTGGATATTTGAAAAAGATACGAACACCCAAGGAAACTACTATCTGTTTCAAAATAGAAGGTATCTCATGATTTTTAAATAAGTCTTGATAGGAACAAGATAGAGATCTACGGTTTTCACGATTAGAAAGAGAAATATTTGGGGCATTGAAACATCTTAATTTGATTCCTCCTTGCTTTCCCTGCTTTGTTAGAAATGAAGATTTTTGCAAAGCTATGGTTTTTAAGTTTCCCATTACCGTTTTGATTCTGAGGATGCCAGTTGATCGCCCTACCTTTTCTATATCGAACAAAATCCACCTGACATTTTTCTGACTTTCCTATGATATACTAGAACTCATACATTGAATGCCCGGAAATGCTTGATTTTTTTAACCTACATAGTGCTTTTTATCAGCTTTCAGATGCCCAAATCAACGAATATAACCTTTTCAAATATCCTGAGTATTATGACATCATTTATACTGATTCGCCACTCTCACCCTCAAGATTGTTTTCGGGCATTCAGTGAATGAGTTCTAGCATCTCATAATGAAGTCAGGAAAATGTCAGATGGATTTTCTTCGATCAAAAAAAAGAAGGGCTATCATCTGGCATCCTCAAAATGAAAGTGGTAATGGAAAATTTAAAACGACAGCTTTGCAAAAATCTTCATTTCTAACAAAGCAGGAAGGGCAAGGAGGAATCGAGTTTAGATATTTCAATGCCGCAAATATTTCTCTTTCTAATGGTGAAAACCGCAGGTCTCTGTCTTGATTCTGTCAAGAGTTATTCAAAAGACTATGAGGTGCCTTCTATTTTGAAACAGATAGTAGGATTAATGGTTATTCACCTGAAAAAACTAGTGTTTTATGAGGAATTGTAATAGAATAAATAGCGATTTCATCAGTAAATAGTAATCAATTATTATTAATTGGTTGCAATGATCTTCGAAACTGGCCAACTTTGTTTCGAAAGCTACCATCAACTAGGAACACATAGAGACCAAGAGTAAGAGAATTAAATTGTTATTAACTGAATATGTACTAACCATCATGTGGTGTTATTTCACGAGTTTTTTTTTCTATTTTATACCGTATTCTTTACCATGTCGTCTGATTGTACATATTCGCACGTCTCGTTTTAACACAGATTCAATATGTATTTAGACCATCTTATAATTAACATGTGTACGTTTGTTATTCATTGATTTGACGAAGTCTAAAATGTATTCATTAACTTCTTGTTGTGTCATTGTACGAGTTCGATGATCTTTTGGTTTTGGTTTTAATGAATCGATAGTAACATCCCATTGCTCATACTACTTCATAATGAGTTTGTGATTACCTGTGATTTTGAAACGTTGAGCTAATGATTTGAAACCAAAGCTGAAAATTCCAGAACGATATTCTTCAAGCACTTTGTGCTTGAATCGACATGTAATGTATCATATTTACGTGTCATAACAAGTAGAATTAATTCCAATTAGTCTTAGTATATGAATGTACATATATAGGAAGCACGTGGAAGCAAAATAAAAGAGAAAAGAACACAAAATGCATATTATCACATGGATATCAGTGTGACATAGCAGACAGTATATTTCATGTAGTAAAAAAAATGTTACTTTTTCTTTTAATACATTTTTTTATATTTTAAACTGTATTTGATATGCAAGCCAAACATACCAAAAGATGCAGCTTGTTTCGGGCTTTCTTGCTATATATAATAGATTAAAAAATAAATGAAGTATAGGCACAAAAAGAAAGAAAAACAATAGAGGGAAATGAATTGGCCCCTATGGTGTATATATATATATACAGATCCCCTGCATGGGATATATAATGATTTCCAATATCACTCTTAGCAACAATCATATGTAGTATTTTAAGCTGATTTTATCGATCTAACATCGCATGTTTTGATATATTTTCACACAAATAAGCAAATAATAATTGTTACGGTATACAACAAAAAAATGTTAATGAGACAACAAAAGAAATACATAGACACAGCATAATTTTTCGATTTCAAATATTTTAATTCTTTGACAATTCTTCAGTTTCCTAAATAGAAAAAAAATTAAGATATGAACACAGTAAAACCTCTATTAGTGAACACCTCTCTTCAGTCTCTCTAGCTACTATAACCTCGCTAATGTGAACATATGTGCATGTTTTTATTTCTCTCCGTTACGTAGTGCTCCACTTCTTTTCTTTTTCTAATAAGGGTACTCGCATGATATATGACTTGAGTATCCATAGGTATTCTCTAATATTAAACTTGAGAATCTCCCGGACTAGTACCGATTTCGATGGATACCTAGTCAAGATGTTTAAAAGTACTTCTCATTGCTTGTTCTTCGTTTATGATTTGCACTTACATAGCGTGAGCATTCGAAAAGGAGAATAAGATTCTTCAGAGCTACTGCGAAACAAAAGAGTCAACAGTAATTATAAACTAAGAATAGAAAAGTGCGTAGTATAGTTCTTTCTAGCGAAAAAGGAATATCTTGCAGTACATATTTTCTTTTTTATATTTTTTTACTTATAACAACAGTGCTGAAATGGGGCGTCTTTAAGACCTTTTAGAGTTTCAGGAAAAGTAATTAGATCTATTTTGCTCTTTTTTCTATAGTCAGATATTGTTTGATATTTTATGTGTGAATGATTAGCTCAAGAAGAAGACATCTTTTTTATAACCATCGGAGAATGTCACTCCAGATCTACACACAGGTTTTTTTCTACTAACCTTTCAAAAATGAAGTGTACTTCGTATTCGTATCATTTGTCGATATCGTTTGATAGACTTCTGAAATTCTTGTTTATATAATTTTGATGGAATAATAAATACAATGAAAGTAAGCATAGGTGGCATAAATGAAATAAAGTATCCAATAAGTAATAGCCATGCATTACTAGTTGATTTCATACAACCTGAAAGAAAAGAAATGATCAGATGTGGGACTGCAAGAATAATCAACATAATTGGAGCAATGAGGAGATGACGATGTTGTTGAATTTGTTCACGCAATAATCTTTGATAAGGTTTAGTTTTTTCAATATGTGTTCGTTGTCGAGCAGTGATAACAATAATCAAGATAGCTGAAATAACATTGATGAGAAATGGAGCAAAAAAATGAAACATATTAATGAATGTATTGTATCTCTGGAAACTAGTTGAATAAGTAATAATACACCAGATACGCTTTTCATCATCATCATTATCATCATCTAATAGACGTCGATGAATAGGATCATGAATAATTGTACTAATATTAAGAATGATAAGAATAACAATGATATATTTAGCCATTTGTTTACTTTTATTTTTATTAAAATTAACTCCTTTGATTGCAGTAAATGCTCGTTCAATTGCTACACATGCATTCAACCATTGATCCATATTAAGACAAATTCTCAATAAAAAATCAATTGAATGACATTGAAACTTGAGAAATGATCGATTGGTATTGTATGTCATTTGTGTAATGATAAGTATTAAAAATTTAAGTGTAAATATAGTTATAGTAAATAAAGTAGTAATTGATGATCCTAATAAGTATAAACCACAACCAACTTTACGTGGTTCTTTATTTATAAAAGTAATCAGCGATAAAACACCATTGATAAGACCTACTACAATCATGATTGTTGCCAATGCAATACTTACTTTAACAATAGAAGGTTGATGTTTCATATTGACATGTGGTTTTATATAATAACCTAAAATAGCATCAAGTGAAAGACCAAATAAACTTGAACTAAATTGACATCGTTTTCCATAAAAACATGGTGGACAAACACACATTGATGTTTGTGGACAAGTTGATCTATCTTGTAAACATTGTGCATTATTTTCACAATTACTTTCACCAAAACAATCATGTTTAATTGAAGAATTAAATTCGAAACAATTTGCCACATGTTGATTACATAAACAAAAATGATTATCATCATAAAAACAAGGCAATAATGATTGTCTTTGACATGCTAGATGATAATATTTAATTCGACGAATAAGATGCAATTTACTAATCGTTTCATTTAATACTTCACTTATATGTTCACAACGATCTGATGGATTAATTGAACGAACAATGGTTGCCGATTGATTGTAAATCTTTTGTACAATTATCAAATAATATTGATTAATGAAAAGTTCAACAAAAGCAATATGAAATGGTCTTGACCATCGTATAGTAACTGAATTTTGATTGATAGGAATAGTTTTAAATGTTGAACCATTCTCAGGTTGAATATTATCAATTATTCGAATGAAATTAACAAGTATTGTTTCTGGTAAAGTTATATTTTTATGAAATGAAACAATTATTTTATTATCAATTATTTCACATCTTTCTCCACTAAATCCATTTTGACAATTACAGATAAATTGCTTACTAGATACACTATTTTCATCAATAGGTATGCATTGACCATTATTTTGACATGATATATTAGATTGACAAATTGTACTTTGAAGAAGACAACGAGAACCCCATTTATTAATTGGACAAATACAAATTGAACGATTATTCGCTGAAACACCAATACATAATGAATTAGATGAACACATGCATTTATATTGAATAGTACAATATTTTCCAGACCATCCTTTATCACATTGACAAAAACTAGTATTTTTTAAGTCGTTCAAATATCTAAAACAATGACCATGTACACATGGTAGATCAAAGCAACGTTCGATATTCTCACTTGTACGTGGAATATTAATTTGTACAGCTATACGACATACTGGTAAAAATGGATATTTAACTGGGATTAAAAAACTTCCACGATATTTAAATGAAAGTTTTTCATAAATATCAATATGAATTGAATAATTATTTACTTGAAATTTTGGTCGAGTTGAATAAAGTAAATGAATATTGAATTTAGTTCGACAGTGTTGAGTATAGAGATAAGTGAGTTGTTGATATGAATGAATTGTTTGTTGATTACTGTCATCAATAAGTAAAACAATTAATGCAAATAATGTTCGTCTAGAATCAGAATATGTTTGAAATTTTATGGTAAGACTAACTCGTTGATTTTGATATTGACACATATTACCATAAAAACTAGGTGGACAAAGACATATTTCACGAGTCATATTTTGATTATTGTTTATCCAAACATGTAAAGGAATACCACGATGACAACGTTGTGTATATTGACGAGTCGATGAAATAATAGAAGAATGTGTATTCTCATCTTCAATAATTAATTGTTTGATTGATTTATCAATGGTAAAATTTACAATTTGTGGTTTTTTCGTATCATCAAGTCGCCCACAAAGGAACTTTTCAACATCGGTTCGATTCATTTTATTCCGTTCAAAACATATAGGACCAAGTTTGCTGTTATTTCGAGTTTGACCACATACATGTTCATCATCCCCTTGTGGACAATCCTTCTTATTATTACATAAACTATTAGTGTGTATGCAAGGTTGAATAATATTTTTCTTACAATAAAAATTGTTCGATTGTATTTTATATCCATTCGATCGACACAATTTTGGTTCATCAGTAGCACCGATACAGTCAATATTGCCATCATTAGATTTTTCAATAGATAAACATATAAGTTGGTATGTATTGAATGACACACACATATGATGATGAAATGGACATTTCAATAATAATGATGAATTACAATTAATTTCATCTGCTCCATTAAAACAATTCCAAAAACCATCACATCTTGTATAAGTATTATTACATACCCAATATTCACATTCAGTTTCATCAGTTTCATTTCGTCCATCAATGAACATAGGTGATAATTCTGTAAAACCATCACAAATTATTGAAAATGAAATATGTTTTCTAATATAATCCTGATTGGTAATTTCATCAGCACATAAACCATATTCATCAAATCCACAATCGCATGTTTTATCATTGACTCGTTTTAAAGAAATACATTTATTTGTCTTCATACATTTAAAAAGATTTTCTGATGATGTTGTTATAGAACAAGTTTCATTAATTAACGAACATTGTTCATCATCCTTGTAAACACAATCGATTACTTTATCACAAAGACGACGTAATGAGATACATTTTGATGAATTAATACATTGATACATTGTCGAATTATTACAAGCTGCTAAATGATTGTGAATAATTGTATTGCATTGATAAAGTTTGTCGTACAAAGATTTAATATGAATATCTCTCCAAGCGATTCTTCCTCCTCTTGAAAAAGTTAATGGAAAATCCATTGGCTGACGACATGTCATATTATTGAAGATTAGTAATGATATATTGGAATAGAATCCACCACAAAGTTGATCATTATAACATATGTATTGAGGTGAATGTAGAGAAGTCAAATATTTAGTAGCATTCTTAAGATAAGCAAAATAGATATGACCAAAAGCTAATGCTTCATCAGTTATAAAGTATATATCCGGACATGTCTCGTTGATTATTTTTTGGCATGTCTCATTACGACAAACATGAATACATATTGGATTGTTAGATATTTCAATTCCAAAGTGACATTTCGATGCTAACCAGCATGTTTCATTTATTGAACTTGGCTTGTCTACAAGCATTATCTGTTTAAGTAGAATGCTACGTTTACTTACACATGAAGTTGTATCTTTCACAGAGAATAGTAAGGGTCCTTTGAAACATATGACATCTTCTTTGGCAAATGTTGGTTCATCATCGATATAGACAGGAATCAAATCATTATTTCCATGTTCATCGGATCGATCAAGACATTCGAAAGTATCTGTATTATCTTGTAAAAATATTTTATGTATACATTGTCCATTATTACATCGATGTTCATCTTTTTCACATTGATGAATTTCAATTTGCCAACAATTTTCTTCATCAATTCCATTATTCAAACAATCAATTTGTCCATTACATATTTCAGTCCAATCAAGACATGCCAATGTTGAACCACGATTACATTTTAAATGTACATAACATGTTAAATCGATGGGATCATATAGATGTTGATAAAAGTTAGAAATGATTTGATTCAATGAAGAAAGATTACGTTCATAAATATCCAATTCATATTGACATAATGGACCAAATCTTGGTAATGTACAATTATAAAACAATTGTGTTTCATTTGAATTAGAAGGCTGATTTAAATAGAGTTGATAACGTTCAATTACATCCATCGGTGCTGACCATATGTATAATTGCTGACTAGTTATATTTTCTTTGAAAAGTTCGGCAAAAGTAAATTTTTGATTAAAATTATTTTCTTGAATATTCCATTTCGATGGCAATTCAGTTAAACAATAAGAGATTATTTCATGAACATCAATATTTTTTTTAGTTGAAGCAGCAACATGAAGACAATTATGTTGAAATCCAATATCATCAGTTTTATTTTTATTACTTACCCAATCTGTAAGATGAAGATTGATTTGAGGCGAAGCAATTATCATTCGTAATAGAATAAAACAAAGAAAATTTCTCATGTATAACATCGCGTAGTTCTTTAAAACTTTTTAATGAATATTATATAAAAAGTGTAGAAGTGTTTTATATTTTTCTTTTTATTGAAACATTTGGATTTATTTTAGAAAAAAGACCTGATTAAAAATGTTATTATTAATAAATGTCATAGATTCTGTTAAATAGAAAAGTTTGCTTTACATCCTGTCGAAAAGATTTCAAGACACTTTTTCTACATCATCTAACTACGTCAAAACTGAATGTACATCTGCTATTATGTTAGTAAATAGTGAGTGTTAGACAGGAAGGAAACTTGTTACTTTTACGTATACAGTAGTGCACAAAAAAAATCCTATCAAATTTTCACAACTTTTTTTTTCTCACAATCAGAAAAGGAATTATCTTTCATGCATAATTTACGCACATATTATACTACAAAATTCCAATACTCAGACATACAAATATTTGAAGAAACATGTTAAATTTAAATTAAACGAAAAAAAAAATGTGAAAATGGATGTTTTTTTAATTTTTTTGTTTGCTTGGATACTTAATTATTGATTAATATATTCACTTAATATTAAATTAAAATGCATAACTAGTAATTAAAAATGATTGTAAAGAATTAAATTCAGTGTAAACAGAATTGAAATTAAAATAATATGAAATACAATGTTTAATGTAAACTTGCCTTTTTAACACAAAAATATATATCATAAATAAATAATTAAAAAGAAATTACTAATCATCTCTATTATCTTTGCTATCATTTCTTATAAAATCTGTTGAAAAAAAAGTGATGAAAGCTGGAATCAATTTCTTTTTTTAGTGAATATTTAGAGGAGAATGTATATTGTAGCAATAGTTTTATACACAAATTTTTGTAGAACTGCCTCCTACGTATATATTTTTGGTTTTGTAATATTCTCAAAAATTGAGGTAGATCGAAATAAGACCTACAAAATCGTATTAATATCTGTAAAAATATATGCAGTGCTCAATTTTCCCAAACACAACACTATTCGCACCCTGTACGTAAGCCATATGGTTGGATAAGTGAGTCTGTATAGAGTTCACTATTATCTGTAGAATCAATGCCGTTTTTCCAGCACAGACAGAGATGAGTGAGACCTGCAAAATTACACTAATACATGTGGAAGAATATCCTGTGCTTGATTTTTTGCAACGATCAGACTATCCATATCCTGCAAATAAAGTAAATGATTGAGAAATTGAATCTGCACGATGTTCACGATCATCCATATAATCAATATCCTCTTTATAGTGCAGATAGAACTGATTAAGGCTTAAAATATCATGTTAAAATGTGCAGGTAATGATACAACTCTAAGAGTGATTCGAATCGAAGAAGTTAGGTCTATGTAGAATAATGGTCTGGTTCGGTTATTTCCTTCGAATAATTTTGTAACGATATAGTTGATAATATCAAGTTCTTGAAAGTGGGTAAAAGATAAGATGAATGAAAAGCTAAAGAGTGTATGATGTAAGGAGAGCGAGTCAAGGTGTCTAATTTAATGTGTAATAAGAATATGCTATTTTGTCAGCGCCTATTGTAGTTGTTGCCTCACTCTAAATGGCAGGAGTGATTGACAAGTGTATTTCACTTTTTGCGGTCACTCATCTGTTGCTATCTCTCTTTCCTGAATATAGTCATGTATGTACTAACTGCCATTGGACCTATGATAAATGAAAAACTCAAGCGAAAAATCAAGACATCTTGACGACGTTCGATTATCGTCACTACATGACCCATACGAGTAATGATGACAATTGCAATCAAGCTGAAAGTAATGACGATTGAATGACTGGTCCGAACACTAGTTAACATCCTAATGAATGACGGCTCTCCTAATCATCTGTCTATGAATCTATTGCTAAATGATAGTTAATCGCTTAACAGCACAACCATTAATGATAATGCCAAACGCGAAGAAGTTAGTATAACTAAAAATGGTGAAGTAGTGAGTTACGTTCGATATCCCTTATGAGTTTTTCCTATTGCTTTCAGAACTGACAAAATATTAACAATGCGGCCTTTGAAAAAAACCGTGCACAGCGTATTTTCCACATATACTAGTATAATTTTTAAGTCTCACTTATCTCTATCTGTACTGAAAAGAAGAGCATTGGCTCTGTAGACTCCTCTATCGAACTATATGTCTTGCTTACAAGACATGGATAGTGTGATCTCTATGAAAAATCGAGCACTACATATGTTTCTATACATTATAATACGATTTTGTAAGGATCATTCCGCTCTACCTATAGTAAAAAAATGGTAGGTTTTAGTTCAAATACATCTCGTGGGAAATTTGATTTTATAGGAAAATCATTTTATTTAGAATAGAACTAATTTGCCACAAACAAGCAAACATATTGACATAAATGATATAACACTATAGCGGTGTTAGCGGCACAATACTATTACACCATTTATATCAGTAAAATCGCGATACCACGAACATGAGCGGGTCGGGCTCAAATTTTCCTTTATCAAGTGCAATTTTTCATATTGTATGAACACGACTTTTAGCGAACCTAAGAAATGCTTAGAACGAAAGAGAGAGACACGATTAGTCTTAAATAATTGGTAGTTTTGTCTTTGCCTGATGTTTTCCCTTCCACAATGTGAAACTTCAGGTCACTTCTGGCTATATTTTTGTTAACATTAGAGAACACATTCTCAAACTGACAAGAATTTCATGGGAAATCAAATGCTAGTTAAAAAGTGGCAATTCTTCTGTGACAGAACAAGAATTTATTCAAATGATCCTGTTGGTTTCTATATGCAGTTACTTTCGAACCTTGAGCGCGCAAGAATTATGTCCTTTATATCAGTGTTACATGCATAAGACGTTTTAACATAGGTTAAGCGTAGAGAACGTTAGAGTGAATAGTAATCCATTATACGTATCTTACAGAAACTAAAGTAAAGATATTCGTTTTGAATGAAAGACAATTCATTTCAAGGTTGACGATAAAATATGTTAATTCTATGGAACTTAGTCGCAGAAAATCGTTATATTTGTAATTTTTATTATGAATGTTGGATGTAATCATGACTAAAATGCAAGTCCGTTATTTTACTTGATGAAGATTGTGAATAAAATTGTGATCATCTTACAGAGTAGGAATTAAATTCTTGCAATTAAGAAATAACTATTTTGAAAATTGTATAGCAAACTTCTATTGGTGAGCGAAAAGAGTTCTTAAAATGCAAAGCCTTTCGAAGAACACTAAACCAATTATTTTTTGAGAAATCTTCATAGACTCTTCGATGTTGGTAGATGAAAATACATTCTGTTAACATTTCCTCTGTAACACGAACACCGCTATACTGATAACACGGCTATAGGGCTATGCGACAAATACATCTACTACTCCTGACAAGTGTCATTGAATACTCTGTAAAGTGTTCGTCAAAGTCATCTTTATGTATGAGGACTAGTTTATTGTGAAAGAGAAAGCATAAATCCGAAATCGGAAGAGTGAGTGAAGTGTGGTTTGTATTTACAGCCGATTTGTAGGCAAACCCGCACCCTTCTTTTAAATAAAGAATAACATACTCAAGACTAGTTTGATCAGTAAGTTTTTTTTTTGCTTGCTGTTTTAATTGAATAAATGTCTTTCAGTTCTTTCTCAAAAAGCACCTTGAACAGCAATGATTGAAATGGTATACAATTCATTTATATATTTGCTAGTTACATTGTTCAGTTTTATGTTTCAGATGATTTATGTTTTATTTGATAGAAGTCATCATAAGATATTTCATCTCTTTCCTGCTTCTTTTTTACTTATAGCTGTGATCAACGAACTATTTTCTTTATCTTTATCGTTGTATAAAAAAGAAAAAAAAGAAAACGCCCGTCATCTTAATGTAAAATCTATGATTATTTTATCTGCTTCAATCATTATAGGTAATGTGGCCTATGTAAACGTTATATTATCCTTCACTTCCCACGTACACAAATATTTTTTCGTTCTCTGTCGTGAGAGAGTAATAACAGCGTTTTCGAGCGTTCGTCTTATTGAGAGAGAATGATGCGCATAGTATTACAAATGTAAATATTATGTATATATGCTTCACTGATTTATGTACTGAGAAAAGATATTTTCATATAAGCGCCTTTCTATCACAACTGAGAGATATATTACAGTGAAAAGGCTCCTGTGCAATCATTCACACTGACGCATTCGTAAAGTAATCATATCTATCGATATACATTTCTACGCACAAAATGATTCCTATTACAAAATTGGTTTGTTTTCTCTTTGTTATTACAATAATGATAACAGCTAACAATGGAAGGTCTATGACATATGATGTCGAAGATGAAATTGATAGCACAGAACTCAAACACAGTCGTCGTGAACAACTCTATATATCGAATAGAGATGTTTGTGCTACTCATAGTACTCGTTGTGGTGTTTTTTTTGGTATTCCTTGTTGTGGTAATCTTTATTGTCCTCGTAGTGGTGGTCGTTGTAGTTGTCGCTTTGGTTATCATGCTGCTCCTGATGGTCGTAATTGTAGTAGAATGTAAGTATTTTGTGACATTAAAGATATTTCGATATTAACTGATTAAAGAATGTCAAATATTTTTTTAGATCAGAATAGATTACACGTATATCACCAAGCCATTCGACGAACTACCATCGAAGTAGCAGAACATTTATTATTTATTATTGTTTTTTCTTCGTTTTCATTCATACTTATTATTGTCGTATTTTTTTTCTTCTTATTAATATTCATTTTTCTTTCAATTTGGCTCTTTTTCTCTTTGCATTTATTCACTGTATTACAGGCCTTGAAACGGGTCATTCTTTTCATGGTCCAAAAATTCTCTAGGCCCGCCCCATTCAACTTAAGTTTTGCTCAGCCTGGTCTAGCCCGGTCAGGTATTATTTGAAGGGTAATTAGCGAAGATTATCAAACTTACAATAAAATTTTTGTGTACGAAAACTAATTACTTTTCGAATGACACACAAACATATTGTCAGGCTGTAAAACTTCATAACACTCATTTTATACAATGCGAGAGTTTTTGATTATATAATTTTTTAATCGAGTTACCTCTAATGGAAACTTAACTATCTTGTTGATTGAATATATATTTGTTTTTCTTGTACTCAGATAGCCAGCTAGCTGGTTGTTAAAGATGATTTATGAACTTGCAAGCATTATCTATGGATATTTGTTTGGCTCGAAGATTTTAGCATAAAAAATCAGAATAAATTCATAAAGGATTTTTTTATCTTCAGAAAATATTCTAGCCTCGGTAAATTTATTCCTTAACCAAAATAGGACCCATAAAAAAATCAAATTAGAAGTACACACTTTCAGATGGTGGTGTATTCTTGAGGTATTGCTGTTGTGATCACTCTTTCCTTAATGAATATCAATTTTTCAAGATGAAGCTTCGCGTGTAGCCAAGAGATGCAACTACTTTGAGGAGTTGCTTGGATTTACTGTACTAGTAATTCTTCTTACATACTTCAAAAACAAAAAAGAGACACACTTAGGAATTCTTTATCAACAACAAAAACTCCTTGAAATCTTGATAGTAGAACAAACATCAGTTTTCATGTACTTCACATTGATTGACTAGAATAAGATTTAAATAAATGAAGTGCAATGATTGACATTTTCAATCATTAAAATGATAAATTTTAATAGATGAAAATAACCATTTTTTATCAATAGACTTTCAAATGCATCGAAATGCGTGATCGTTTCATCGTTCAAAATAAATTTGATTTATGTTTTAAGTCACAGGACTAAACTTTAGATACAGTACTAGGTGCCGGGGCGGGCTGGCCCTGAAAAATGAATGGCCCAACCGGCCCAATAAAATATTCCAAAAAACGATTTACACTTTGTTTTACATTCGAATGAATTTTATTGTGATCTTCAGAAATCACAACAAATGAGAAAATATTAATTCTGAGTCGGTCAATAAAAGTAATTTGCATGCATAAACTCCAGATTTAGAGCTGACTTATACTCTTAGATTTTGTTGATGAAATTCAACTGATGTTTCATACTTCATCATATGAACACAATTTATCATTGACACTAATTCATAATTAATTATTTAGTAGTTCCTTAAACAGTAATTACACATTTATATGATTCACCAATCACTGATTGCATAACCGTATGATTAGTTAATTAATAATGGAATAAGTCACATGATCAGCCAATTAATAATTGTGGAATTAGAAACCGACGAATTAAGACAATGGGCATCATCGTAATTTCATATGTAGTGTCTATCAACTCAACAACTATTTAATTAGGACTTATCCAAGAGAAACACCGTGGGACACCAGTTGTGAGCACTTTGTTTCAACGCCACTTATATTAAACTCACACTCTAAATAGATTGGTTTAACGAGAAACTATATAGAAAAGCACTTTCTATTCGTTTTTTCTCAGGCAGAAGGTCAAACAAAATATGTTACCTGTGTCTTCGGTATATTTTTGCGTTCTTTAATTCATAGCAAGATGTTCTTTGTTGCTGCTACATAGCTTCCTTTTGACTGTCATGGCCTTTCCTTTACATAGCAGCCAACACAGCGTCTGCCGACACTGTGCATAGATGTTTCCTTTTCTTCAAGCTTGTGATCAGTAAAACAGTCAATAAAGGTAAAATATGTGGCAGCAAAGAAAGTTAAAACTTTGTATTCTGGCTGTGATAATTCTTAATACATTATATTTGACATTTTGCCTAGGAGAAAAGTAACAGAAAATGCTTTTCTATATAGTTTTTCGTTAAAATACAGCATGATCCACTGGTAGAACGCATCCTGCCCAATGTGTTAAACTATCTTGAGGAATGACGATGAATGTATTCTGAGGACACGAATGGATCCTCAAACTCGATATTAGAGAGATATTTACAAGTTCGGAAGCGCTATATTATAAAAGTACCCATAGATTCCTAAACTCTTTCGTATAAAGATACCTAATAGGCCTTCAAGCCATATATTAGAGAGATACTCATAAGTCCTCAAACTCTATATTTTAGATATATCCATAGGCTCTCCCACCCTATATTGTATAGGTATTCATAGGTGCTCAAGGTCTCTACTATCAGAATACCCATAGGTCTTCAAACTGTATACTAGAGAGGTGCACTGGAAAAAAAACTACAATAATAAACCCTTAAGAAGGTTTTTGATGAGTTTTCTACCGTGCAAGAGTTGATTATTTTATGGTTCTTTTTACAGTGTAATTATACGTAGCTTCTCAAAAGAGATACTTTTTAATTAAATATTATAGCTATTTAAAACTCGATATAGCTATTTAAAATAAGGCGCGTCTACAATATTCGTGTAACTTTTTGTTTAAGTAGCTATTGAAAACTATAAGTTCAGCTATTTAAACGACTTTTACATCTATTAAATTATTTAAATAACTGAATCCGTTAATAAAATTTCAGTATAAAAATAAAATATTATTTCTAAAATAGTCAGCATTTATAATGATGAGCTTTTAACCAGTTATATTAATACAGTGCTGATAAGTATGAATGTTTTTAACAGTTAGTAATTGAAATGCGGAACTCCATTTTTGCATATTGTACAAAATTCTAATCTATAGTCAGCGAATATATCTATTTGTAATATACATTATTTTGTTTAATAAATAAAATATAGTTTTAAAACGCATGATCAGTTAAAATTATTCAAATTGAATTATTTAATTTTCCCCTTTTTTCACCCCCTGCTCGAATTGGAGTTGTTACCTCTAAATGAGTGAACATGGTCATCATCAGTAATTTGAATATATCTACGTGAATAATACATTAACGATAGAGATTTTTTTGATTAATAAATGAAATACACTCTAACAATTGATGATTATTTAAACTGATTTATTTTTCAACCTGCCTCCTGGTAAATATATTAAATAGCTAGCAAAACTTTAAATAGCTGTTGATATCGATTAAGTCGTGCTGGCTACTTAAATTCAGCGCCACAAAATATAAGGAAAGATTAAATAGCTATGAGACTTTTAAATAGCTATTGATATCGATTAAATAGTGCTGGAAAAAATTAAATAGTGCTGGCTACTTAAAGTCAAAGGTAAGAAAGCATATGAGTAGATAAAGTAGCTACAGAAACTTTGAATAGCTATTGATATCGATTAAGTAGTGCTGGAAAAGT
>JAJEKB010001424.1:0-12605 GCA_022393335.1 Macrotrachela quadricornifera | reverse complement strand
TATTCAAAGTCAAACATAATAAAGTATATGAGTAGATAAAGTAGCTAAAAAAGCTTTGAGTAGCTATTGATATCGATTAAATAGTGCTGGATACTTAAAGTCAATCGTAAGCAAGTATATGAGTAGATAAAGTAGCTACGGAAACTTTGAGTAGCTATTGACATCGATTAAGTAGTGCTGGAACAGATTAAGTAGTGCTAGCTACTTATATTCAGAGGATGTTTTTTCTGCAAAACATTTTCAAATCGCTATACATAGGGAAAAAAGTATCTCTTTTGAGACTGAGCCGTAATTATATGACACACGGGTGCCCTTAAATTCAATAGCAGTTAACTTCCTACTTCTAGGAATGTAATTCGCAGCCGCTATTCATGAAAACTATGTCGTGAGATTTGAATTGTTATTTATGCAGAAATTACTTCAGGTGAACAACAATCTGTGGTAAAATATTTGCTTCTTGAAAAACCGCCAATTCATCATAGAGCGCATCGTCGGTGTTTCCACTTGAAGGAGGGCGATAGTCCATCGTATTCAGATCGCTGCCGATGGGTGAAACAGGTATATAATGACACTGATAATTTTTATAGTTTCCTTTTCCGTAGAAACGAAATCTATCCGGTGAGACAGTGGGTGGTGCATCAACTGTCACAACTGGAAATGGATTCAGTAGGAGCACGTAGCACATAATCAAACATCCATCAGAAGCTCCACAATACCGTATTGCATATTTGGCTGATGAAGTGAAATACATTGCTTTTCCATACCAACCATCGTCAAGAGTTCCCAAAGCAGCGAATCCGTCAGAGAGTAGGTTCGGCAAAATAGATTGTCGACAGCCGTGCCACATGCGTACAATACGTGCACGTCGATTATGTGATACTTGTTGACAAAGTGAATCCAGATTATCTAGGACACGTTTACGTTCTATACTACTACTCTCAACATCTAATTGAGGCTGAAATGCTGGTTGCTGCTGTCAATTCTCGACAGTTTCAAGTTGTTGAAGAAACATTCGATAACGACCAGGATGAAAAACGTATTGAATTTTATCAATCTTATATGAGCTAGGTAATACTCCGCCGATCCAGCTGTAAACACGAGATACAAGTATTCGATGATTTTGATTTGTTAATTGACAAACCGATATGTTTGGGTAAGATGTTGTATCGGCCATTTCATTGAGAGGAAGCAAGGGAGTGAAATCTCTTTCAAATTGGTTGTAGTAAACTTTATTTAGTTCACCTTTCACTGATGACAAATCAATGGTAGACGATGATGTTGAATTTCTCTTTAGTTCATCAATTGCTTTACGAAATAAACGTCGGTGGACAACGGAAGTAACACCAAGATCTTGTAAGGCTTCGTCATCGATCGATGTAAGTATGGATTCGCCTGTAATTCTGTGATTGCGAAAACCCTCAGAATAATCGTTGCTGATCTGTTGAAGTGAACGTACCCATCGACAAACATCATTGACATTCCAATGTGCCACTTCCATTAATAAAACTAAAATGTAATACCAACAACAAAATTTTTAAGCTCAGTATTCTTTGAAAAAATGTATGATGTAGAACGGTTTTTATCACCTACCATCATCGTTTCCTAATAGCATGACCTTAACGCAGCCATCAGAGTGTTAACCTTGCAAACAACAAGTCTACCATCCGTAAACAAAACTATATTCCACACAGAAGAAACGTCCTGGATGATAGCTAGGCTTTCTAGAGCCAGGCTGATAGCAACCAACAATAGAGTAGTTACTCTTGATACTGATGCCAGTATTATTGGCTTCATCCAGGGATGCTTTGCAACACGGTCATTCCTTTTTTAGTTCATCATAATCACAAATATGTACATATTTCTTGTGCTCTCTATACCATTTTGTGGCTTCATCAATCAACTCATTGAGAAATTCAGTTTTCCAGGAAGTATAATTCTTGACAGTTCGTGATGAAATACGTGACTTCTTCCACTCGATATATTCGTTACATGCTCCAGGATGAGCACGTAAATAATCACGCAAGCAAATGAAATTTTCAGGATCCTCAGTTACATGAACAATAAATTCTTTCTGAAAGTAAATGTAAAGAAATAATAATGTAGCAACCAACGATGACCTTTCCTCATACTACCTTGATTAGAGTACATTCCGTTAGTCGCATCAGATGGTTATGACGACGCGAGTAGTCATCTACATCCAATTCTTTAGCCTTTTCTAACTGATATTTGAATTCGTAACCGACTTTTCGTAATGCAGAAATTGTTGCTGTCAGTGTAACTCCACAAGGTCGCGTATAAAGTAATCCGGTTACTACAATATCAATAATTGGTTTTGCATACATTCCTACTACACTTGTGCTACCGATATGCTCGGCATCTAGTAGTAAAGGTTGTTTATTATCCTGAAGAGCATTCTAAAATAGATCATACACATGAGTAAAGTACAGTATGCGCATTATTGGTGAAGATGTTTTTTGACTCGATCATGCAATCGAAAATTTGAAATTTTCTCTACGTGTCAAAGCATTCAAACAATTACCTTGATTCGAGTGATTTCTTCTTCATATAATTTTGGCCAATTAGGATCGTATTCCTTTAATTCTAGTGGAGGCTGTTCGTATGATTGCCAGGCTACTGATGTGGGCAATTCTTCTTGGCCATGATCTACAAACTCGTAGCCGATGTCATCTCCTTCATAATTCGGACACTGCAGCAGGTCATCCGGTATTTCAGTATGATTTAGTGAATCAATAAAATTCTTGCGCTTTTCTTGTGACACAGTTTTCGAAGACTGTGATCCATACAAGCGTAGATCAGATGATTCAACTTGAAAGCAATACTTGTATAATCGTACCATTTCTTTTTTTTAATATACCACGATGTCGTCATTCTACAAAATGAAGCAAGATAAGGACAAATATACTGCCTTTCCTGGCTGTCAACAAAGCAAGCATGTTTTGCTTTACTGCAATCATGAAACTTTTCAATGCGTGTTTACGATTTCTTTTATCTTCTCTCAACGCGAAAGGTAATGTTTCGTATCAGTGTACAACGAGAAAAATAAAAGAGAAGAAAAAACAATTCATGAGGGTGAGGGTGACTATGTGAGTTTCGTTATTATGATCCAAATCTCGTTGCTGAGTGTTGAAGTTTTTTATTGTTGATAATCTGGATGGTATAGTAATCCAATTAATGTAAAGAGTATAAGCATGAATTTTTGGTTTTATATTGTAGATAAGTTTAAGGATATTTGTAAAATATGCTAACACCCTTAAATTGGGAATTGATACTACCAGTAGATAGAACTTAGTGAATTGATTCTACAAACTCCCACGAACACCCAAATCTCTCCATCAATCGATACTGCAAGCCAACCTAGGTATGTAGGCAAAAGATTAGTTTTCTTTGTGCTAGCTTAAGAAAAATAGCATTCATTGGGAAACTACTTCAATTCTCAAGTGTTTTGGGTGTTGACATATTTTACAAATACCTTAATTTAATCAAGCTAGATAGGAATTAAATTAATAAAATAATATAAAATACAATGTTAAATTTAAAATTTCGTTTTGTGACGTTTCGATAAACGATGTTTATCTTCATCAGACTTTGGTGGTGTTAACTGGTCATAATTTTATTTTTTATTTCTTTTTCGTTTTGACGTATATCATATGATAGTGGAACAGCAAGACAAAAAATAAAAAATAAAATTATGATCAATTAACATCACTGAAGTCTGATGAAGTTAAACAACGTCTATAGAAACGTCACAAAATGAAATTTTAAATTTAACATTGTTTTTTATATTATTTTATTAATTCAATTCTTATCTGACGTAATTAAATTAAATTGAATTTTTTAATATAATTATTTTATTTTTAATTTTAATTTCAATTCTATTTATATTGAATTTAATTCTTTACAATCATTTTTAATTACTAGTTACGCATTTTAATTTAATCATCAACTATGTGAAAAAACTTTTATTGCTCTTATAGACAGAATAAACGGATACGTCAAAAAATCGTAATCAAGATTGTGTCTTTTGCTAATACCATCAAATAGTCATAACTCCTTCAGAAACTATTGAGGGGATGAATCAACTTAGAGTATTTCACTACTAACTAGGACCTACAAGATAGAGGTAATCTGAGTCCTAAAACTTTTTATTACTTCGAGAGGTTGCTTTGTTAGATCTGACCAGGCTTGCCATCATTCAAATAGGTTCAAAAAGTTCTGAATTCTTTCGTTCTTTACAATCTCTTTCTGAATACTCGTATTTTTGCGAATGTTGAGATTTCATCAACCCTTTTCTGAGTTGTAATATTTTCAACATTTTCATTTTGATGTAACTTTACTAAAGATTCACTAGTGATTACTTTACCACCTTTATTTTATCATTTTTATTGGATAGTTTAGTGTATTTAAGATGATCCAATGAAATATCCTACTCGCTGTAATTTTTTGAGGGCAAAGTTTTGTTTTTTAAACAGAAAGTGGTTCTTCAATTAAGTCATCATATTTGGGTCAAAATGATTACATAAAAACTTTCTTTATGGTAATCAAAAGACAATTCTTCTTATGTTTTAAACGAAATACTAATTTGCAAGTGAAGCATTCGATGTTTGGCCAAATTTTTACTTTTTGTGTACTACCATGAGCATGTCTTCTTTGTGTTCATGTTACGTGCAAAGAGATTTCATTATCTAAATGAAGAATAGATTGTGACGATACTCGTTTAGGCTTCTTCAAAAAATAGAATCCTTTCAGATTTATCCACTCAACATCAGACCAGAGAAGATTTTGTCACTGAAACCATATGATTTAAGTAAAATAGTTTATCCTGAGCTGACTGACGACGGGAACCACCCGAAGTGACTAACTGCTTTTGCGTTCAGACTTTGTGTATATGGCAGACTCATAGGCGGCGGAACGTTTTGAATCTAAACCCCCCCCCCCCCCCCATATTAGAAGCCCCCTGGGCTTCTAAAGTGTCCAGCATAAAAATTTTTTGGAGGGGGCTTCTATTATGTCCTATGATTTTTTTGAAGGCTGTAGGTGCCAAAGTTTTTCAAAAACCTTAAGACGATTTTCAGGTTTTTTTACAGATTTTTGAGGGTTTTGAAGAAGGTTTTGACATTTTAATACGGTTAGCTAAGACTTTAATGCATTTTTACCTTGAAATCTTGTAATTTTTGTAAGTTTTGCTGTGAAAATACTAAAAAAAATTTTCAAAAAACCCTCAAAAAGTTTTGAAAATAAGGGGGGCTTCTAATATGTCTGGCATATCGAATCCTCCAGGGGGGGGCTTCTAATACGGGGGGGCTTCTAATATGGGAGGGGCTTCTATTATGGGGGGGGTTTAGGGTAGGCTCAACATTTTTGATGAGACCCTTGCTGACAGGTTAAGAATAAAGAGAGTCATTTTTTAATGCTATGCCACCAAGTAATCACGAAACGCATTTTAAATACAGATAGATGTGTTTTTATTGCAAATGCCGGCGCTCTGGCACATTTTTGTATTGAAGCATGGTGGAAACGCAGGTGAACGCACTCACTATTGTTTTTCTTGAATGCATTTAGAGAACGTTTACAGTTTGAAGACATTAACATAAATAAACGCATCCCCATGCGTTTAAATTTTTGTTTAATATACATTGGTATCTATCCCCATCGCTTCATTCGTTAGAATCATATGTAATAATTAAAAGAAGCTATGTGTCCTCCGGTACGCGCTTCTAATTGATACACTCGATAAACGTGTTCCAGGAATACGTCTGCCAATGTATTGCATTTGCGGAAGTGTGTCTAGACTCGATTTAAGGCATTCTTCGAACGCGTTCAGACGTAATTCAAAAATTTTTTTAAAGTGGCGTTCAAACACAGTTCAATTTTGAATCGCGTCTGGACATGTTTATATTCAAAAAATATTGGCATGAGTATAAAGGTAGTCTAGTCGGTGTAGATAAACAGTTAACGAAGAAAGTTGCGTCTAGACGAAAAGGTGAACGTGAGTCCAGCAGGATGCTTTTTCGATGAAACGCTACTAAAATTTGAGGAAACGCTTTGTGTCATGTTTTCGCATCATATCGATGTAGAAGTTTGAAACTGGGAGCAAAAATTTTTTTTAAATTCACTTTCAAAGACATATGAGTAATCAAAGACATAAAATGCATTTCGACTCTGAGTGAAGAACTCAGAAAAAATGCGAGTTGATATCGATAAGCTCATAAAAATATCTAAATTACAACATGAGAAGCATAGAAAATATCTTTATGACAGGCTTGCTACATTATATGACTTATCAATATATAAGAGATCTCTCTACGATTGTAGAGAAAAAAATATCGAATATTTTTTGTTGCGAATATTTTTCGATAAGATGTCTTCTTTAAGTATGCACCTAAAATTTTTTTATTTTTGATAAAACTGATCAATCACTTAGGAATAGTAAACAAGTAAAATTTTTTTACAATTGCATGAGATAGTGCAAATATTTTTCTTTGCAAGGAAACATCACTGAGGTCCGTAGCATATTTGGATTTCATACTAGACTCTTTACACGAAGAACATACCCAAAACCAGTTTTTGGTATACTCTTCATGCAACGAGCTTATCACATAATTGAAAGATGCCACACATCTGAGCGACATCCTACTTTGAAGAGAAATGTTTACGCTATATGATACCAACTTCAGAAAAGGGCTAGCACACTTTCGCTTGAAATTGTTCATGTTGACACTACAGTCAAAAAACCCAAAACTTTTCATTGAAGCTTTTTAACACGCCTAATCCTACCAAAGCTTTGATCTGTCCACGTTTGAGCCTACCCAGGCCTAATGACTTCGCCGCCTATGAGCAGACTCCAATGCAGTATGAAAAATCTCAAAAAGGCAAATGTCCATGGTCTTTCTTTACAAAGTTATCGGCGCTTTACTGAAGTTTTAGTCTATCGTATTGTATGTACTATAGAATCGAATGACGACATTTATAGCTGAAATTTTTTCCACAGATAGAGCTTCTAATAACTAGAATGTCCTAAAAATGTCTGCTCAAAAGAATGTTCTTTTCATAAGATACTGATATCCCAAAAATCTTTCCTATTCCATGGAAGATTTGAAAAGCTCATATTTTTTTGAGATATCAATATCTCGTGGAGGGAACATTCGAGTTACTAGTAGCCCTATATGTGGACAAAGTTTCAGTTATAAATACCATCATTCGATTCTTTAATACATACAGTACTATAGGCTAAAACTTCAGTAAAGCGCCGATAACTTTGTAAGGAAAGACCATAAGCACTTGCCTTTCTGAGGTTTTTCATACTGCATTACGGTCTCCCTTATACACAGAGTCTGAACTCAAAAGCAGTTAATCACTTCGGGCAGTTCTTCGCATTAGTTGAGTTGGAATAATGAGTTCCTATTCTTTTGTATAGTTCAGATACAAACAAAGAATTTCTTTTGTAACTATCTCAATGTATGAGATTCTTTTTAACCCAACATAGCTGAGATACTAATCGTCACTATACGCTTTCATCCATTCTAATAGAATCATTTATAAATCTATTTGAAGGACGTATAAAGGTTTTTTTATCCAAATCTTTTTTCTTACAAAATGAGGATATTCGTCAGTTTTTGTGGGCTATTATTTGAAGGTATCCATAGGTTTTTCTATTACGATACCCATAAGTGTCCAAGAGCTATCTTATAGAGGCGCCCGTAGGTTGTCAAGGGTTATTCTATAGGAACACACATAGATCCTCACGAGCTATTCTATGGTGATATCCATAGGCTGTGAAGAGATTAAGGTAATAAAAGATAAGATTGCATTAGGCACAACAGATATAAGGTTTTAAGGCTGTATGCTACATCAACTATAAAAGTATATTCAATATAAGAGTATGAGGGCTTAAGACTATGTACATACATAGTTTCAAGATTCCATATGTCCTTACTGGTTGAAGGGTCAAAGCTTTCAAGTCGTGCATTAAAGGAGAAAAAACAGTCGTTCAGTGTGCACATTTTCAAATTTCTTTCTGAACTTATAGAAAAGAGATTCCAAATTTTAATTGAAAAAAAAAATCGATTTTTAACTTTTTGATTTGGGAATTCTAGCTCTGACATGCTTTGATGCAGATATTAAGGAAAATTTTATTGAAGTAGATATTCTTGCTTATTTTCCGTTTTTAGGGTTTGTGGTAACAAATAATGGTCGAAGCATTAATCGAACAACAAGACTCTATCCGTCATGTCACTAAGGACACTATGCATTCATTAAATCTCAAACTAGAAGATAATCTAAACGAATACATTATATTAATAGTGGGTAATCACGATAAAGGCAATTTATTCACAAATCTTTTGATGGTTACCAGTGAAGATCATTTGAAAGCTTTCGATGACATTGATACAAGTCTTCGATTCATTGATTCTATGCATCATACGAATATTTTTTTAATTATTTCTGGCACTTTGGGAGAGACATATGCAGCATACTTTGATGCCATACCGCAGATTCTCTGTCTTTATGTATATTGTATGGATGAAGACAAACATACTAAATGGTCTAAAAAAATTCGAAAGATACGTTGTACTGTTTCGAATCTAATACAGTTACTCACCCAACTTCATTTCGATATTAAACAGCTAAGTGGACGATGGCCTTTTTATGAAAAGACTTTTCAGAAAACTCAAACAATTACCTCCGAATGGTACCGTTTATTTCTTCTAGCAATCAGTTGGCAACCTCAACATATTGAAAAATCTTACCATGAAATGCTAGATGAATGTCGAGTTTACTATAAAAAAAACGCTTCTGTGCTCAAAGAAATTGACTATTTTGCACAGAATTGCAACTCTTATAGTGCGATTCGTGAATATACAAAGGATACTTTTCTTCATTGCATTGTCAATCGCGCTTTACGCACACAAAATATGGAAATTATCATGAAATTTCGTCCATTCATTTCTGATTTAAATTTTCAATTACATGAAAATTATGAAAAGTATTATAAATCCGAGATATCTTTTATACGCGTTGTGTATCGAGGACAAGCTTTGAACGTTAATGAATTAGAATATCTTCGTTCGGTTTGTAGGTCGAGAAATCCTGTTATTACGTTGATCACATTTGGTTCTGCATCACTCGATCCTGAAGTTGCAATGGATTTTCTACCTATTGTAGACGATCTTATCCCTTGTTTATTTGAGATTATTATACCTGACGAATACAAGATAGGATACGTTTCATGGGATAATATACAAGCATTTGCAAATATTTCCTTATTGTCAGTTTTCCCAAATGAGCAAGAAGTACTTTTTTCTCTTCTGACACATTTTCGTGTACAAGAAGTCGGTGATCTAGTTGTTCAATCTGATCGTCAGTGGGTGCCAATTACACTCGAACTCATCAGACCTAACAGAACAGACTACGACCATAATCATTTGAAGTTTTTCGAACTTATCAAAAAGGAAAAAAATTCACAGCATTATCTCGATCTTTTATATTTTTTAAAGGAGGTTACCGAAGATGAAGTAAGATTTAATAACATGAATTGGAAACAATGGTGGTCGATTTTGAAAAAACAATGGGGAACAGACGCAGCACGTGATCAGCCGCTAGTTCTAACTTTATATCAATGTTTTAGGGAACATAATTATTATTCGAGAAAAGCAATTGAAATGCACAAAGACATTCTATGTACTATTCCTTACATCAAATCAAATCAATCATCTTTTTATCATTTACTTCAATATTTTGAAACTTGTCACAGCATACCTACGAAACAAATTGCCTTATACGAACAGTATCTAAAACAACTTTGCACTACGAATACAAAGGAATCCATTAAATGTCTCTTTTATGCTGGGCTAACTTATGAAAAAATTTTTGATAAGGAGCGTGCATTAGAATGTTATGAAACCATTCTTGCATTGGATATGTCTAACAAGTTCCAAAAAAATGATGAAACGCAACAGCGGATAAAAAAATTAAAAAAGCCTTCAAAAATAGATCGAATAATGAAAAATGAATGTACAATAGTGGTAAAAGCTACTGACAAAGAACCTTTGATAATGTATGAAGTACAACAAGAGCAAAGGACAAATAACCGGAATATTGAGAGTAACACTGCTGACAAGTTACCTATAGAAAGACGTCTAGAACGACTCGCCCAATATCTTGAAAATCTTGAGGAGTGGTATGATATGGCTGACTCAAAGATTATTCTTCGTTTACCACATGAGCATACTTCGGATCTTTCTGTCAATGATTATCGGTTTTATTTTTCATCTGCTGTGAAACGACATATATTATCAGAGACTACAGTAACGGACGCAACTAATAATATTTATCTCTCTCATTGGCGTTATAAAAAATATATGCATGAATGGATTCTGTTAAAAGCATTAGAGAAATTTTTACAGCCATTTAAGAAGAGATCAGAATGCATTAGCAAGCGTATTCTTCCTCGACTCGAGCGATTTCTAAAGAAACTTAGTGTGCTCATCACCCTATGCACTGTTTACATATGCATTAAACAAAGAAGTGGCAAACTTAACGTGAACAAAGTTCAATTTATCGACTTCACAAATACAGAGACGAGACAGATCAATTTTTTTGATCTTCGTGATAACAACTTACTACACAGTCTTAAAGAACTTGAAGAAAAATGTTCATCTATTCCAGAAACTTCCATTACTATTCCGGACCATGAAAGGACCATTCGGATGACAACTGCTGATTTTATTAGAAGTTTAAACATAATATAGTATTGAATAAATGTTGGTTGAACTATCAGCAACGACTGATAGATTTTATTTCGAAAAAGCAAAGAGAAACTAGAGGAAGTAGAAAAAAGGAGAACTCGATCAGATGGTGCCATTTATTTTAACCAAGAATAGAGGCATATTCACGTTCCAAATTCACACGAATAAGATTAGTGAAAACTTATGTTAAGTATCAATATTAATCTCAAAAAGAAAATTTTACTGTTTCTCAGGTAGTAAAAAACAATATATAGATAAAATAGGCTTATTGAGAAATTCAAAGAGTCTATCTTTGATCATGCATAAAAACATTCTCGATGGGTCAAAAATTCTATGAGTTAGAACGAGAAATTTGTGCTCCTAAGTGGCTGAATTCGGCCGCCATATATGATAGTGGCGTATCCAAGGGGGAGGCAAATGGGCAATTATCCAACGTAATTTTTGTAAGTAAGCTTTTGTCCATTGAAATTTTACTTCCTCAGAATTATTTATTTGTTTTTTGAATTAAATAGTAATTATGTTTTTTTTCTGTATGAATCAGAGGCATTTTATGCTTCTGCTTTTCATTAAGAATTAGAAAAAGAATCATTCCTTATACTTTAACTGTAAGTATGGATGAAAATGCGTTCGGTTTTATTGAGAAAACACTAAACGAGTAAAGGTAGCAAAAGATAAACTTCGAGATTTATTTGTTCAATGCGAATTTTTTTACCAATTATAGTATACAGATAATGCTAATCAAATATATCCTAATAAGAAAGAGAACTATCGATTATTTTTTATATCCAATTTGTTAGAAGAACTCTATATCAGATTTTTTATAGTTACATCGACTTCTATTAAAGTATTTCAAACAATATGAGGCATCAATGACAAAGTTTTATTAAAAAAATGTTTTAATCAAATGGATAATAGAGGAGAAACTTCAAAAATACAAATAGGATAATTTATTCTGGAACAATCGATATTTTCTTTTCTCATCCTTCAACATGATTGAATAAGTTTTATAAAGAACCAATTATTTATCAAGCATATTTCTACACTATTACTTGATTTCACATAGTAAATATATTCTATACAATGATTCGTAGTAATAGCTAAATCTATTTCATTTATTTGCATAATTAAAATTCATTTCTCTTTAACTTTTATCCTACTAATTTATTTATTTATTTCAAAAAAAAAAAAGAAATAGTAAATATGTGAGAAATAAGTTAATAAAGTATTCTTTAGATATTTAATCAATTGTAAATGGATATTCTCTTTATTCAGGTGGATTAATACCAGGAACTGGAGGATAATTTGGTTTATTTCTAAAATAAAACAAACAAAAAAATTAATTTCTATTAAAATAAAACATTTAATAATACGAAAGAGATTGTGTATTTCCAAATCGTTCACCTGTATCCATTCCAAGTGCACCAGCTCCAATACCAAAACCAACACCACGAATACCAAATTTTCGACCATAACATTGTCTACAATATATATCACCATCATGTTCTGCTAATGTCGTTATTTCTAATGATTTCTTACAAAGACCTAATTTTCATAAATTAAAATTAAAAAAAAAAAACCAAAATTTATAAATATTCATTTAATTACCACATCGAAAACAAAATTTATGCCATAGTTTTCCAGCAGCTGGAACTGATTCAGCATGAAAAGCTGCATGACCACAACGAGGACAATGTTGTGTTTCTTGACCTTTAAATGGCATTCTGAATAATCAATAAAATATAAAATCTAAAAAAGAAATAAGTTCTAAAACAATTTTCAGAAGTATACATAGATATATATATATATACATGCAATATCTTGTTTAGTAGTATTATAGCC
>JAJEKB010001423.1:151781-181452 GCA_022393335.1 Macrotrachela quadricornifera | reverse complement strand
ATATATATATATATACATGCAATATCTTGTTTAGTAGTATTATAGCCTTGGTAAAAAAAAAACAAAGTTGATGATGATATATTATATCATAATTAAACATAGCATTGAGATAGTCGTTGTTCTTACCATATTTGTCTTCAAATAATGTATAGTTCTTTTTTTTTCTTTTTGTTATATATCTAGTAATCTACAATCAGAAATAGATCATAGGAACAAAGAAATCTGTCAACATTGACTTGTTTGGAAGAAGAATGTAGATTGTATTATTGAAATGTAGACAAAGTAAATAATGTCAATCAATAATGATATGACATTACATAGATAATATTTTGTTTATGTACACAATTCAGTTTTGCGTATATAATTTTCTTTTATGAAATCAAATAATAGATATTAATATAATTAATTTGACCTTATTATTTTTAGTTTTATTATCATAATTGATATGTAAAATCTTAAAAAAAATAAAAAGAATGTATCATTCTTCCTATTGATGTATATAGTTTATAAGAAATAAAGGTTAAGTACTCAACTTACTGTTATTAATTGATTTCTCCAATATCAAATATATCATAGAAGATAGACGATCTGTTCTATATATAAGAAAAGAATTTTTCCAAGTACAATTCTCAATAATTAAAATATAGAACTATTATAAAATCTTGTACTCTACAATTGTGAAATAGATATATATTTGCTATTTAAATGCCAGGATGAAAATTTATTTTCATACAACATATTCTTCCAGTTGAATAGACATTTATTTATCATATAAATGATCATATATAATATTCTATTTTTAACTAATAAAAAACATTATTCAGTTGAAAGGATTCAGTTTATAATCTATCTCATAATTTATTTTAAGAAAATGATTATAATAGAATCAAAAAAAAGTCTTCTTTTTTTTGCAGAATTATTTTATTCTTGTTGAATAAATATGATGTATTCAATAATCATTTTCTATTTTTTTCGAATATGTCAAGTTTTAACAATATTTCATCATCTTTAAGAACAATTCCACTTTCTTTTCATTTTTGGTCTTATTTAATTTCGGATATATTATCTCTTATTTGTTCATTATTCATTCTCTATTATCTTCTTTTTAATCGAACACTTCGTCATGCTCTTAATAATCATATCATTATTATTCTTCTTTTTATGGGTATTATATATGAATTAACTACTATTCCATGGTCTCTTCATCGTTTTCAATATAATCGTGTTTGGATATCAACACCAATATTTTATCTTTTTTCATTTTTTTTTGATTATGGAATTTATGCAAGTCAAATTGTATTATTTTCATGGGCAACTATTGAACGACATATACTTGTTTTTCATGATCAATGGATATCAACGAAAAAGAAACGTTTGTTTATTCATTATTTACCTATAATTATAATTTTCATCTATTGTTTTTTATTCTATACATTAGTTACTTTTGGTCCATTTTGTGAAAATTCATTTGAAGCTTTTATATCTTTGGATTTTTTTATTCCATGCGTATTTAATAGAACAGTATTAGGAACATTAGATCTTTTTATACATCAAATTATTCCAACTTTAATTATTGTAATTTTTAGTATTACTCTTATTGTTCGTATTTTAAAACAAAAACAAAAGATAAATCAAATAATTCAATGGCGAAAACATCGAAAGATGACTATTCAATTATTATCAATTTCATGTTTATATTTAATCTTTAATTCTCCATGGATCATCCTAATTTTTGCATCTCAATATGGTTTATCAGAAAGTATTACAAATATACCTCTCGTATATGTTGCATATCTTCGTGCTTATGTTATATTTCTATTTCCATTTGTATGTTGTGGATCATTATCTGAAATTCGAAGTAAATTTACAAAGAACAGTTTATTTTATATATGCAATAAATAAAAGAAATTTATCGAATAAATTTTTGAGAAACTATCAGTTTTTTTACAGTACAAGTTCATTACAAGATTGAATCAAAAGAAAAATTTTGTCAAATTGTTCTTGATACTTTATCATATTTAAATCATCTGATGTTAATGCATGACGACTAATATTGATAGCTTTTTTTGCATGTTGAAAAGCATCATCAATTTTGTTTAACCATTCATAAGTGATCGACATATGAAAATGTGTTTTAGCTAGATGTGGATGATTTGGTTGTAATGCTTTTTCTTGAATTTCAAGTGCTTTTTTAAGATAATCAAGTGCATTCGAATAATTCTTCATCATCAAATGAAGCGAACTAATATAATTATATGTTATTGCTAAACGAGGATGAGTAGGTGGTAAATATTTATGCAATAATTCTAATGCTTGTTCATGATAAGTCCATGCTTCGGATAATTTTCCCTGCTCTTTTCGTACCCAACCAATGTAATTATAACGATCTACTATGACTTGATATTCGCGAGAACCTAATGTTTTCGATGAATAATCAAGATACAATGTGATTACAGTATTCATTATATCAGCCATGATTGAATGAAATTGATTATCATCGATTTGTTCTGTATAAAAAAGTTTTCTTAATCTTGAATAAACTTTAATCAAATCAGTTCTAACTTCCTCAGTAACATCACTTCCATCAAGTAATTCTACACAAAATATTTTTTTTCCATGTATTCGTGCTCGTTCCCAATCATCTTTATATAATACAAAAATTTCGACTAATTGATAATGTGCTGCTTGTGCTAATTTTAAATTATTTTCCGATGTAGCCTTATCAATTATCATTTCATATAAAATAATTGCCTTATCATATTCACAAGTAATTTACACAATCGCCGTGTAGGATCTGTATTGATTTGAAATGTTGAGATAATATAAGAACTAAGATCTCTACGCATATGTTCTGTTAAATGACTCAGTTGTTCATCATTATCAGCATGAGTTAATGTTAAATAAACATGCCAAAATTGTGATTTATCATTATCAATTACTGATTTTATTTCACCAATACGAAAGACAATATACATTGAAAATAGTACTTCATGTTCACTAGATGAAAAATAACTAAGTTTATCAAGTGATGCAAATGGTATTGATGATATTGATGGATCAACATTCATTTCGAATAGAATAGCTACTTTTTCTGAATTCATTTGAGCATTTTTAACAAAATTTAATGCAACTTCTTTTGATGTACTTGTTGATAAAAAATTATTGAATGAAATAAGATCATCTTGATTTTGTTTTAATCGATTAAATACTTCATGTAACATTCTATTCAAATGGAAAAAAAAAGAAGAAATCTATGTGAAAATTCAACAATAGAAAGGAGAAAACACTCCCTCATCCTCACTTACCCTTGACCACGATAGACAGTAAATGCTTGATGATTGTACATAAAGCTCGATTTAATATTAAATAAATAAAACATTCACGTGTATACCATCATATAGGTGATTGATTATTATAATTTTGTTAAAATTCTTCTATTACACATAGTTCTGTAATATTTTCAACATAATGAATTCGACAAAAATTAATAAATTCTTGTTTAGCTTGTTCGAATGTATTATTATTATATTCTATACTAAGTAAAACTTCTTTAAATAATTGTGAATACATAAATGATGCATCAAGATGATTAGAAATTTTTGATATATGTGAACTAAGTGTTTGAATAGAAGTTAATTCATGTTGACAATTTTTAATATTTTCTATAATTTGATTACAAATATTTTTAATATCTGTAAAGATTCCTTTAATTTTATAATGTTGTCGTTGTTTAGTCCATTTTTCATGTTTGAATTTTTTTAAACAAAATATATAAATTGAATCAAGTTTAGTATCATGTTCAATTAAAGGTATTAATTGTTGACCTAATGATTCAGAGACAATTAAAAAGACTTTTTCTTGTTTAATTCGATTGTTAAGAAAATGAATATCATCATCTATTATATCTTTTCGTTCAAGTTTTGAATCGACCCAAATTATAATAAAATTTTCAATGAAACGAACTACTTTTTGTTGATGAGTCATTGTAACTTACAAATATGTCGATCGTTTATTTTTCTTTGTAATACAATAACTATTTTCGTATATACATATATATATCGTATTCATCAATTGATCAAAAAAAAAGGCAAAAACTAATGTTTTACTTCACTGAGCTCATCTCAATCAGCGATATATGTCAGGTATTATAAAATAATAGTATTATATGCGTTTGAAAAAAAAAGCATTTCATCGATATTGTAAACACACGTTTTGGTTTTTCTCACGTCTGCAGAATACCAAAGATATTCGTTTGATTATACTGCAGTGATATATTTGCGTACTTAGTATACACTCAATTAGTTTCTCTATTGTAGCATATCTTTTCATTCTAAAAGATAAAATAGATCAATTCCTTCATATATATATTCGATTATCAAATAAATATATTTTTTGCTAAGTAACATTGTACAACATTTTACATAAAGAAAGCGGATATAAAAAATTTCATCATTAGCAAGAATAAAATAATTTTTTTGTATTTTGATACAATAAAGCATGAGTTAAGAGCAGTAAAAGTAAATAAAGCAAGAAAAAAAATAATAAATTATCCATTGCGAAATAAAGATATGATAGAAAATAAGCATACAATACTGATTAACATAGAATTTATCAAGTATATATAGATTATTTTTAAATTATAATTGATTTGTTGGTTATCGTTTCATTGCATTTCATAATCAATCTGAACAAAGTATATTTTATATAAATTTAAAAAATTCGTTTTTCTTTTGTTTTCTCCAAGTCTAGAAGCATCATAGATTAGTAGTTATGAGTTTGACACCTTGAAAAAAATGTTTTCTTTTGCAATATTGAAATATGTAGATTTGTAATGAAATATCTTTGATTTTTCGATATCTAATCAAATTTTAATCTTAATCTCTAACTATAAGAAGTATTCAAAAAATTAAACTCATTGACCTCTTTTTTTTATATTAAGGAAGTAATAAATATATTCATACTTATTTGTGTAGTATGGTTTTTTTCTTGTCGATTCAAATGATAAATGAGCGGACTAATAATAATGCCAGCTACAATTATGAGCAGTAAAATGCTAAAGAAGAAGAAACGCCATATTGCCAATTTAAAACTAGTTCTAAATAGAAAAGCTGTAGATGATATTGAAAAAGAAATGAAAAATAATTTACTCAGGCGCTCTAGCTATCGGTACTATATCTAAATTAATGGTAGTATTAAATAGATTTGCCGATCCGACTGTTGGATTAGCAGTTTCGATAGTCGCCGCCTCCATAGTATGTGCTGGTTCGACAATGCTCGATCGCTTTTTTCGCCATTGACACATTCGAGCCAAAAGATAAATAATATTTGGACATATCCATTCGAGAATAACACTGAGACTACCGAAGAGACCTAGTACAACAATTATTCCATAGAGCAAATTGAACTGGTAACTGTAGTTGTGGGTGTAGGTGCATGACATAGGTGAACATTGATCAAAGTATGCTGAATAATTTAGTCTAGTCGACCAAAATTCGACGAAAAGATTATTAATAAGATTGATCATAACAGTATTCGCTGGAAATCGACTTGTATTTTCGACGAGAAGTTCAGGAACATATGTACTGTAATTGTAATTAGTCATTTGATAAATAAGATTAATACATGATAAATCATAGAAACATTCAAGAGTCGAAGCAAGAAATGATTCAATTGGTGTGCATCCTAATCTGAAACCTTTGATTGGAATTATTATAGACAAATTTTCATTGATAAATACTGCTTGAGTTGAACAATTGAAATTCAATGTACATAAACATTGGTTATCATAAGTAACTGATTCAGTGAGTGCAAGTGAACCCAATATTGAAACATCTAAATTTTTCATAGAAAATCAGTTTGTAAGACAGAAGTTCATCAAAAAAATCTACTTACTAGTAGGTGTCGAAACAGTATGCCAAGAAGGAAAATAATATTTGAAATTTGTTTCATATGTTGATACAATCGCATTACCATGATTTATAACTCGAAGTAAGAAAAGAAGACGAGTCAATGTTGCAGGAGAATTTAATTTAATCTGTTCTATCTGTGAATTAATGTGCGCAGCAAACATTATTTGTGGTTGAAGTTGAGTAGTAATAAATGATGATGAGAGAAATTGATTAATGGAATCATAGACTGATTCCATAGAAAGAGAACATAAACCAGCCAGGGATTGTAGATGAGCATAAATAAAACGACGATAATCTCTATTATGGTAAGTAGAGAGATTACTAACAAGACCAGCTGTGAATTTCATTCGCCATTCATCCGAAACAAATAGACTGGAACAGACCTAATATTTATCAAAGACAAAAAAAAATCATACTTAATTATCAACTACCACCTGCTATACAGAATGTGATTTGTAACACGATATTTCCGCGAAAATGAATTTTTTTTCTTCTGTTTATATTGAGCTGATACTAGAGGAATCATCTATGCTGCTACAAGGATCATATGTGATACTAGAAGGATTGCCTGGGATTGATTCATAAGTTTAATTTTTTTTCGTTTCAAAATTGTTCTATAAATACTGATTTTTGTCAGATCTTACAACAGAAAGAAAATAGATAAGGATTTTTAAAAAGTTTCACTTAACTCATATGACATGCTGAAAAATTGAATTTTCAATCAAGAATAAATGAAACAACTACTATGAATTTCTCGTTTTACTTGATGAAATATGGGTTGAATTTGAAGAAAACGATTGTATGTCGATGAGATTTGTGAACAAGGACATTGAAGTGTATCAGCATAATCAAGTAAGAGATGATTGTAGACATTGTATGATGGTTTAGCGAGAGTTTGCGTCAGAAATTGAGATTGAGTAGTAGTATAGAATATGAGAATAGTAAGACCGATGATAAGAAGAAAAATGTATAGTCGAGTAGTTATTTGACCAAGATGTTTGGCTCTCATTCGATCGATATTACTTCCAAAATATCGTGGAGGAAATATATTTAGATTGATTAATTTAGTATATAAAAGCGTAATTGGTTTCTTCAATATCATTTTGATTCGGTTGCACAACGTCAAATGAACTATATCAAAAAAAAATAAATAAAGTTATTCGACACATTTTATTTGTAATTACCTTGCTGTTGTCTTGGAATTTTTAATTGTATTAAATTAAAGACAAATTTAACAATTAATGGTGTGATTAAGCGTAGTATAACAGTAAGACCACTTATTACTGCTACCAATGTTATTAGTATTTCACTGACGTTCATGGAATATGCTGTGTCAGAATATGTACAATAAATCGGTGCACATTTTTCATAATAACGATTGAAAGATGGCAATAAATTCCATTGTTCAATCATCATTTGTTGTATTATGAATTGAAGAGGAACATTCGGTGGAAATCTGCTTAACATCTGGTCATAAACGAGGGGATCAATATTGAACATTAGCATAGGTATACCTAACGTAGTATATGCATCCTTGATGAAGTAATATAGAACTGATAGACAAGAATTTGAATATAAACATTCAAGCGTTGAGAGATGAAGAGAATCAGTTGCAAAACATCCTTTTACCATACCTGGTATTGTATAGGAAGCGGTAGATATGTTACCACTTACCTGTGCCATTAGCCGATTGGAAATTATAATCGGACTCTGACACAAAGGATTAATAGCACAAATACAATCGGTTGATTGATTATTGCCATAGGACACACCAGTTAAACGAAATGATAACTAAATAGAAAAAGAAATCTTGTTTTATTACCTGTAAGATACGAAAAGTATAGCATCCTGTTCTTAGATTTTAAAGTATGATATGATTAAAAACGACTTTTTTTTTCTTCGTCCGTTTTTTAAAGCTTTTATCGATTTGATATAGAAATATTTTATTATTTTTATGTTCCCATTTAAGCTATTGAACTGGTCATAAGTGGAGATCAGTCATAATAATAACATACCGTTGGCGGTTGATTAGTACTCGCACTTGTCCTAATATTAAATACTGAATATCCATTATTATCATCTGGTATTGTAAAAGGTTGATTAACATGAGTAAAAAGATTCATCATATCGATAAGAAGATTAAAATTGGTAATTAATGATTGAATAAATGGACTGAAAATTGTATTTAATTCATTGTTGAAATCAATTTCAGTAAGAATATTTGAAGCAACTAATAAACGCATATTAAAATGTTGAATACCATCATCAATTGTTTTTCTTGATAATTGACACAAGGTAGATAAAAGTCGAAAATGTCGAGCATCCATACCATACCATTGCGTTAATTTGAGTAAATTCATCATAGAAATCCATGATTCACTAACAAAATTACTTGAACAAATTTGATGTAAATTTGGAGATAATGTGGTGAATGTAGAATAAGGTATTGATGCAGTTGAACAAGGACATTTAAGTGTATTTGGATACAATTTTTGTAGATTTTTATATGTAGTTAACGAAGGATTTGATAAAGTCATTGTTGCTGTTGTACTTGTTTGAATATTTATCGAAAAAAATACAAGAAGAGTGACAATTGATCCTTAGATAATACGAAAAAAAAAATTAAGTTGATAACTATGATAAACTTCTGAACAATTGGTAAATACTCAAATTTCTATATAGTTCAAATAATGTAATATTATTTCTAACCCTCTTTTTAATTCAGAATCCTATAGTCTGTAAATAAATATATAAACTCATACCTATTAGTAAAATCAAAAAAATATACGTTGTAATGCATTGTTGTTTGATATCAATTGCTGTCTGATTATTGATCGATTTAAACATATTCAACTTTTTTGCCCAACGAGCAAATCTTCGTATACATGTTACATTATGCACTATAAACGGAAGTTTTATTTAAATATTCGTTAGAAATGAAAACATACTTATGTTAGCATTTGCATTATTTGGACGTCGGATGATTTTGTATGAAATATTGATTAATAGAATAGAGATAAAACGAAGTATAATAACGATACCACCGTAGAGACATAAGAAGAGACTGATCGCATAAGGAAAACTACCATGATTTGTTTCAGTATATGAACAGGACATTGGTGCACATTCGCTAAAATAACTTGAATAGCTGATCGTTGTTGACCATGTTTCAACTAACAAAGTAGTTAAATGATCTTTTAAAGGTATATTTTGTTGTCTCGAGGATGGAAGAAGAGTCATCATTCTGGTCAAGTTTATCTAAATAAAAAAAAAGTATAAGACTACAAAAAAAATATTAGTATTATATATACTTGATTGATAGATGGAAAATAATTGGTAAGAAGTATAAGACAACTCATATTATATAGACAATCAAATGTGCTTGCTAGAATTGCATCTAATGGAGTACATCCTCCGAAAAATCCCTGGACCATTGCAGAAGCATTTGGTTGAAAATAAGGAGGATTTCTAGGCCAATATTGATGATAACGAGAATAGTCATCGTACGATAATGAATAAAATCCAGCAGAAGCTATTGCATTTACCACATCACAATTTGAGATTGTGTTAGAATTGATAGTAGTATCTTTATCAATGTATGATGTTGGACGTACAAAGGTCGTATTTTGTAGTGCAGAACGATATGTATAAACAAATGCATTTGTATTGAGAGCCGAAATAAGAGAGTTTGATCGTGTTGTTGTTTGAAGGAATTGAAGAATTAAATTGAGCTGCTGTGACGTGCTTCTTTGTGTAAGTGTAATTATTTCAATAATCCGAGATTGAATTTCATTTGCTGAATGAAGTGTAATAGTGACAAGTCGTTTATTAAGCAGATTAATTTGAGCTTCAGCAACTGCATTTTTGCTGAGGTCACAAAGAGCAGCAAGAAGTTCAAACTAAATTATTTCTATCAGAAACTTTAATTAACACGTTAAAATTAACATACCTGATAACTAGCTGTCGTCCGAAAGTCCATGACAAAGAATACACTTGCATATGGTATATAAAGTGCATGAATCCATTCTTCGGTAATAAAAATACTTGAACATATAGGATGAAACGAGATCGTATTAGAAACAAAGGTATTGTAAGGTATACTGGTTCCCGAGCATGGACACGAGAGTGTTTCACCATATTTAAGACGAAGTTGATTGTACACGGATAAAGTAGGATTTATGACAGCCATTGTTCGACTTTCTGATTTGATGAAAGCGATAAAGAGTATATTGTAGAAGATTACTAAAAACAAAAATAATAGATTTATAAGATATTTTCATAAAAACATATTCATAAATGACATTAGTTGGTATCTATTATAATAAAATAATGAAATTCGTCAAAACTTATCATTTGCAAAACATTATCTATTTTCAATCTAAACCATCTTATTCTACTTACAAATAAGAAGAGGAATATATAAACGAGTAGCATATCGTTGATGTCTAATAATGATGGCTCGATCTCTTAATTCACCATTTTCATTGCCATATTCATCTTCATCGGAAATAAAAACATTATAATCATGTATTTTTTTTCCAAGCCAACGAAATAAATTTCGAACGTTCATTTTAATAATGAAAATAAATCGTTGAATCTTAATTAAAAATTGATAGGCTGTGTATATGAAGATCTTTAGAGAAAAATTCAAAAGATTGAGAGTGAGTTATGGATGATTTCAAGTTTAGAACTAAGCTTTTTCTTAAATTATGAAATTAACTATTCTGTTTCTCTCTTAAAAATAAAAAAGGATATTTTATTTTATACGAAAAACATTTGGAGAGAATATATAAATGAAATGTATATGAAAACTTATTTCAGTTATCTTGATATTGATTTAATTTCTTTTCTTTCAGTAATATACACTTACTTCAAAATCGTCTATCTATAGTGTTGATGTTTTTTAGACTTTCTTACATTTACAATTGTGTGTTTTAAAATGACTGCAAGTATTAAATAGTATAGAAAGAATAGACGAGAAAATAAAAGGAATTTATTCATTGGTTAAAATTGTGTCTCCTATATACAATTCTATTTTAATGAGTATTTAGCAAAGTGGAATGGAGAGCTGGATAGAAGTTTTTTTTCATATAAGCAATATCGTATATTCTAATGAACGTCTGGAGAAAAAAAATAATTATTTGAAAGTCTCATTTGAGTAAAAAAAAATTAACTTTGAAAAGGTTGATTAGAAAAGTTTTTTTTATGGAGTAAAGAATATTTTTTAGTTTAGAATTTCCAACAATAAATTCTGTATTTTAAGTTCATATTTTTTATTCTTTATATTTGTCTTATATTATTCTTTTAATTAGTTTTTTTTTAATAATATAATGGAAAATGGTATTCACTTTAGCTTCTATTTATTTCTTGTAGTCATTCCTTTCTAAGGATATTTTATTTTTCACTTTTAAGAGTTCTTTTTTTACAAAGTTTTTTCTTTCGCTTATTAGTAGAATTATACATCGAAGGATGGTTTATTTTAGAACAGTTTTTACAATTGATTGAATTGAATAAGTTTATGTATTTTTTTGTAAATTAACCAATTGATCAAATTACATACGAGAAAAAATAATTTAATAACAAAAACAATAATCAATGATGTTTTTAATTAATAGAATTCAATATTTAACTTCAAATTGCGTAGTAATCGTGTTTTATTTAGAAGAAAATCATGAAATTGATTGGATTTAACAAGACTTTTTCTACGTTTGAAGATGTTAAAACAATTGTATAATTCAAAAGACGATAGTAGTTGTTTTATATTCTATATTCTGAATAAGAAGTGAAAGAGATTGATAAAAGACAACTCATGAATAGCTTGCATTCGTTTTAAAATGTTATTATATAAATTCTGTATTATATGTTATTCATAATGTCTAAACGTGCAATAAATGATAAAGAGAAAATTGTTTTCTTAAAATAATTCTACTATAATATGATCATTGATATTAATTAATAAAGTAAAAATGAAACTATTTAAGAATGATTGATGAAATCTAGATACAGGTGTTTTTTTTGTAATAGTTTTTTTTGCCATTGAAAGCAGTTACAAAGTTAATATTTCTATGGATGACTCATCAGTAGCTATACTATACGTTCATTATACAGAAGTGTGATTTTTTTTTGGAAGTGGATATGTACACACAAGTGTACATAGCTGACTGACTATATACACATATGTGTATATAGCCGTCTGGCTATGTACACACAGGTAGATATAATCAACATATTACTAAATATGAAGTCATATTATAGTATTATATATGTTTGTTGATTAATTAAAATTAAATATCTAAACTTTTTCATAATTTTATTAATACTTTATTACATACTAATAAAGTATAAATCAAATAGTACAACTACACAATTATAGAAAAAAATTAAGTCAAATAAAGATCAACAACTCACCAGCATATCTGGTGCTTTCTCTCTTTGGTTTTAAAGAAAACAGTTGAATTTCATTATTTTCAAAAAATTTAACATAATGATCATGTAAAAGATACCTGATCATAAAACATTAAAGATGGAACATCTCTATCTCTAATGCTTTATCTGTTATAACTAAATAATTCTCACAAATTTTCTCATTTTTAGATCGTTATGAGTTAAGTTTTAATTATTCGTAAAAACAATTTTATTTAATTTTGCATAGCATTTTATTTTAAAATAAATTCACAATGTAATCGAGCCAACTCTTGGTTTGATCTTGATTCTTCTTTTATGTCTTCGAACAGGACATTTATTATGGCATACATATATTACATTTTGGCATCGAACACATTTAAATAATTCTCTCATTATTTTTCGATTATATTTCATTGAAGGAGGTTTTACATTCCTTAATTGAGTAAAATTAATGCACCAATTTTTAAATTTTTTCTCAAAATGTGCCCAATTATCAATTTACCTTTTAAAGCAAGAATCTTTATCTTGCTTTATTTTTCTAGTCGAAGAACTACGATAAGCACGAAACAATATACTTAAATTTAACTATAATAGCAGCATAGACCTTTTTGTAATAGATATTGAGAATGATTATGACAGACTTTTTAATGATATAATAGTATTTATTTGGTACTATAAACGAGGTCATATTAAATCGGTCCATTTTATTATAAAACTTATCAATTCACTTCATTTGATTTGTAAAACTATTAATAAGTTCAATAGAGAACAAGATTAAAGTAAGGATGAATCGGTCGATCTTAATAAAGGCTATGTTCTCCGATATCAAGTTATTTGACCTTTTCTATTTTTAAGCCGATTAACTAAAGAAAAGAAAATATAAAATTTTTCTTTTTATAAGTCATCGATAAAAAAATGATATAATTAAGAGAAAAGCTAACCGCTAACGCTACGTGATTATCATGTTTTCTATCCAAAATAATGAAATTCAACTGTTTTCTTTAAAACCAAAGAGAGAAAGCACCAGATATGCTGGTGAGTTGTTGATCTTTATTTGACTTAATTTTTTTCTATAATTGTGTAGTTGTACTATTTGATTTATACTTTATTAGTATGTAATAAAGTATTAATAAAATTATGAAAAAGTTTAGATATTTAATTTTAATTAATCAACAAATATATATCATACTATAATATGACTTCATATTTAGTAATATGTTGATTATATCTACCTGTGTGTACATAGCCAGACGGCTATATACACATATGTGTATATAGTCAGTCAGCTATGTACACTTGTGTGTACATAGCCAAGTGGCTATGTACACATATGTGTACATATCCACTTCCTTTTTTTTTCTTTTCAATACATATATACTGAATCGTGACACCAACGAATGAATTAAAAAAATTATCATATCTCAATATTACATTATTGGAACAAAGGCATACGATCTGCTCGTGTTATTCATCACAAAATAGATATTCGACGAAGTATTATCTATTACAATATCAACAAATTGAAACAAACAAATTCACCTAAAGATCGAGGTGGAAATGGTCGACCACGTGTATTTAAGGGAATAGAAAAATACCTATTGATCAATATATTCGACGCAACAATGGAATAACCCTCAAAGAAATAAAAGTAAAATTATCAAGAACGTATCATTCATTAGTGTCTACAATAACAATACAACGTCATCTTCATGAATATGGTTATAGGAGTGTTTTACCAAAAAGTACTCATATGTTAAAACCTGAAGATAAACAATGGCATGTACAATGGGTTAAACATCCCAGGTCGAACTTGCCCTACCGGATCCAACGAAATCCGATGAAATCCGACTGTCGGAAATCACTGGATCCAATAAAACTAATGATAATATATAATGTATATTTATAAATATTATTTTTCTTATTATAGATAATTATTTTCATTATTTAATAACAAAGTAAGTATAACTTATTTTTTCTAAATATTATGTTCTTTATTTTAGATTATATCAATATTTAAACTTAATGTAAGTTTTACTTATTATTATAAATATAATATTATTTTCCATTTTAGATTATTATTATTATTTAAAGCTGAAGTAAGTATAATTTATTTATTATAAATATAACAAGTAACGTTCGTCGGTTTGACTCACTCGACCCTCGACTGAGTCAAGAAAAGTTGTAATGTCTCTCCCTACTCTACTTTTCACTTTCATTCTCTACATAATACGAAGTAGAAATACATCTATCATTTAAGATTTTTATACTAATCTAAAACTATCATTACAGAATAAAATTCAACAAGGTAGCGCTCAAACTGTGGATTTGTTGACCATTTTCTCAAAGGAATATTACATTCCTACATTTAAGTAAACTTTGTCCGATCATGTTAGATATTTCAACTCTTGATTCCATATAGAATCATAAGAATATAAAACTCTTTCAATTAGTTCTCACTTTATTAAACAGAAATTTTGCTTAAAGAACACATAATTTTATAGGCTTAGCTCCTTAGTATGATCCCGATCATTTAATAGTAACGACATTGGCTTAAACTGCTAAGAATAAATTTACAATTGATTCATGTGAGTCTATACTAAAGCAAAATTTTCGCGATCAATTACGGGAACTGCTAGTCATTCGTCGGCGCCCCTCCGGGACGCCACTCACGGCTAGCCGTTCCACCGGCCAGACTTCATTGAGCAAGTGATAATTGATAGTTCTAATTTGCCTTTTGTACGTTTCAATTATTTCAAGAAACTAGTCAAATCGTCATAGAATGCACCCATCAGTTGACTTCTAGTATCACACAATGACTCCGGCCCCATTTTGCACCTGAGACAAAACTGCACGTTTTCAATATGCTGCCATTCTGCTCATACCGTTACCACGAATGTCACGTAATATACGACAAATTATCCCATGAGATATTTTCTATATGTCTATTGGAGCACAGCCCCTATGCCTAACTACAGAAGAACAGCTAGTCGTTCGTCGGCGCCCCTCCGGGGCGCCACTCACGTCTAGCTGTTCCATATATCAAACTTTATAGGGTAGCGAAGCTTTGCCTTTTAACCACTTAATTCTGCCATTATTCGCTTCTCTCAAAATGCTCACTGATTTTCCTTAGAATAGGTAACTAAAATACAATATTCTCCCCAAACTTCAGACACCGAAACCATTTACCTATTCTTTGGTAGCCCAGTATTCCGCTCAATTCCGATTACAATTGCAGCTCCGAGATAATGCGTTCCATAAAACTCTCATAAATCTTTAAGTCTTCTCTGAAACACAAATTTTGCAGCTATTAGAGAGAACGGCTAGTTGTTCGTCGGCGCCACTCAGCGCTAGCCGTTTCATGTATCAAACTTTTTTCTCAACTGACAATTATTTTTCTCCAATTCAGCTTTCTAGTGTTATAGGAAAATAATATAACAGCAAGTACAGTCGATTTAAGTCCTCGACGTCAATTACTTTTGATCGGATTTTATAAAAAATTCCTTTGTTAAAAAACCATTAGTCTCAAAAAAGTTTTAAAAAACTGGCATCACCAATCTATTCCTCGACCCCGGTTACTTTGGCCAAACTTTGTAAAAAACTATTATTTTCTTTAAAAAATCATTTTCTAAGCAAAACAAAATTATTTGAAAAAATTGAAAAACTGATAATGCCATTCGAGTCCCTGACCCTGAAGAATCTTTGATCAAACTTTAGAAAAAAATCATTTTTTTTTCTTTAAAAAAGCTTTCTATGACGTAAAAAATTCATTTAGAAATTTTAAAAAATTAATATGCCACTCAATTCACCGATTCCGAAAACCTTTGGTCAAACGTAAGCCGTCCAGTTGACCTTAAACTTGCGATTCCTCGACCGATTTTTCTACGAACAGGTTTTTTTGGCCTTTGATCCCGACGACCAGCCAGCAAGCAAACTGTTTTTTTTTCATATGACCCTCTCATCAGTCCAGAGAATATCTTTTATGAAAAACTAATATCAGATTCGGATTCCTCAGCCTCGACTATCTTTGCGTCAAAGAAATATTTTTCAGATCGGGCCTGCGACCAGCGACAGATACAGAAACCCATTTTCGTTTTTTCCTATTGTCGTCCCCGCAGTGGAAGAAATAAACGCTTCTCACGAACCTAATACTACCATATACCTCCATTGATCACACCAGGTAATACCACCATAAACAATGGTGTTCATTGTAGGTATTATTCCAACATATCTAGATACATATATTGGAATATACCTTATTGATGTTAGGATTTTCCCCTTTTGTTCTTCTATTACATATATACATGGATTTATCCTTTTTTCTATTATATATGTATGGGATTATTCTTCTTTCCTTACGTATATATACGTGTGCACTTCTTCATATGCATTACGCATATACACTGCTCTTAGTTTCTCTATCATTCCTTATTGTCTTTTCTTTGCTTCTTGTTATTTTCCAATAAACAAGAACTCACATATTACGACCATCTACATTGGCGACGAGAGTGAACATGAAACCGAACTGCACAATCGTTAATGGTCAAAACCGAAGCAAAAAAACAAGCAGCTACTACAACATTAATTACTACAATGACAGCGCCACCACCACCAACAATCTCTTCCATACCTAGTCTATACGCATTCGATCCACGATCCACAACTTGGGAATCATATCGTGATCGAATCGAATTCTACTTCGAAGCTAATCGAATAGCTTCAAGTAAAGACAAAAAGTCGTACTTCTTATGGTCGGTGGGTGATGCAGTTTATTCGTTATTGAAGTCTTTCGTGGCACCTGAGATTTTGACTGCTGAAACAGTCACATACGAAAGATTAATCGAATACCTGGATAAACATTATGATTCAACGAAGAATATTATGACTGCTAGTTTTGATTTCTATACCTGCTACCAAAAACCCGGACAATCCTTTCAAGAATATAAAGCCGAGTTATGCAACAAACTTGAACATTGTGGTTTTACTTCATCATGCTTAACAAAAAAACCACAAGATCGTGCATTACGCGACATGTATGTGATTGGATTACGAGATCCGAAACTTAGACAAGCGTTGTTGAAAGAAACGGATCCGAATCTGGAAACTACTGAAAGAATCATACAAGCAGCTGAACGATTACAAGCTGATATGCGTCATTTCGATACTCCTTTTAAAAAGAATGAGTCATCAGTGGCGAAAATTCAAAATGACAACAAAAAGAAACGACAACATCGCCAGCATGACAACAACAAACCATCAATCAAAGGTGATTATAAACCATGTGACGGTTGTGGTTTAAAAAAACATCGTCGTAATGACTGTAAGTATAAAGAATTCATATGTAATTCTTGTAAGAAAAAAGGTCACCTGGAACGGGTTTGTCGACAGAAGAAAGAGACAAATTCAACCAATTACATATCCACCATATATAAGGTCAATGGTACAACTACAACTGATCAATCAACAGTTCAACCATCAACAGTTACAATACGTATCAATGGCTCTACATGTTCAATGGAAGTGGATACCGGAGCTGTAAATACAATTATCGACACAACGACTTGGCATAAAATTGGTTCTCCAAATCTTCATCCATCAAAGCTTAAACTTAAGTGCTATAATGGTTCAACATTACATATTAAAGGTGAATGTTTAGTGAATGTAGTATATAATAATTATTCATTTCAATTACCAATCGTCGTTGTTCAGTCTTCCCGTCCTTCACTTCTTGGTCTTCAATGGATTTACAAATTAAAAATGGATTTGAATCATATCATTCATGGTTCAAATAATGTTGGAAACTACGTACATAAAATTGTTGACAGTGTCAACCTCCAACAAATAATACAAAAGCACCAATCAGTACTTAATGATAAATTAGGCTATTGCACAAAGGTTAAGGCTCGTATCCAGTTAAAGACAGATGCCCAACCAAAATTTTATAAAGCTCGAACAATACCATTCGCCTATACAGATGCTGTTAAAGAAGAAATTCAACGTAATGTAGCAGCTGGTATTCTTCAGCGCCTCGATACATCCGAATGGGCAGCACCCATCGTTCCCGTTAAGAAACCTAAGGGAAAGATTCGCATATGTGGAGATTTTAAAGTGACTGTTAATCCACAGATCTGGATTGATCAATATCCCATACCTTCGATTGACGAATTACTTGCGCGTTTGAATAATGGCATTAAATTTACCAAATTAGATTTATCTGATGCTTATCTGCAGATCGAGTTGGATGATGATAGTAAAAAATTAGTGGTGATAAATACTCCTATGGGATTATTCAGGTATAATCGGATGCCGTTTGGTATTTCAAATGCGCCAGCTATTTTTCAACGCGTAATTGATCAAGTCATTTCTGGCATTCCTAATTCTGTTGCTTATCTCGATGATATATTAATCACCGGTAAAACAGAACAAGAACATTTACAAACACTAGATATGGTTTTATCTCGATTATCGGAGTTTGGGTTTACTTGTAACCCGTCTAAATGTTCATTTTTCAAGGATGAAGTGACTTACTTGGGTTACATAATCGATAAAAATGGGAAGCGCCCAGATTCAAAGAGAATCGATGCAATTACTCGAATGCCTGTACCACAAAATGTTAAACAACTGGAATCTTTCATCGGCAAGGTGAATTATTACGGAAATTTTATTGAGAAGTTTTCAACGAAATGCAAAGTACTCAACAAATTACGACAATCAAATGTAGCTTGGCATTGGAGTCCAGAATGTCAACAAGCGTTTGATACTTTATTACATGATATATCTACTGCTACGACATTGGCACATTTCAATTTCAACCTCCCTCTTATATTATCTACTGATGCATCTCAATACGGGATAGGAGCCGTCATTATGCATCGTTATGATGACGGATCCGAACAACCGATCGCACATGCATCAAGAACTTTGACTAAAGCTGAACAAAGCTACAGTCAAATAGAAAAGGAAGCTTTATCAATTGTTTATGGTGTTAAAAAGTTTCATCAATATTTAATTGGTCGAAATTTTGAATTAAATACAGATCATAGACCTTTATTAGCAATTTTTAATCCAACTAAACCACTTCCAGCAACTACAGCAAATCGTTTACAAAGATGGGCAATATTTTTAATGGGATACACTTACAATATTCGTTTCAAACCTACACATTGTCATGCTAATGCCGATGCGTTATCCCGTTTACCACTTCCACATGATGATTCAACTGTTGATGAGGATGCATTGACCATTAATTTTATTCAAGCAGAATTAGAAAATAAATGGCCCGTAAAAGCTTCTGAAATCGCTTCAGCAACTGATAAAGATAAGGTACTTACATTGGTACAAAAGTTTACTCTTACTAAATAGCCTGGTTCAAAAATAAAATGCAAAGAACTTCTTCCATATTTCAATCATCGACATTCTCTATCGGTAGTGAATGGTTGTATTTTGTGAGATATACAAGTAATTATACCATCATTATTACAGGGACGAGTTCTTCGAAGGTTACACGATACCCATCTTGGTACTGTTAAAATGAAACAATTGGCTCGCTCATATTGCTGATGGCCCAGTATCAACAAAGATATTGAAGAAATTACACGTTCATGTACAATTTGTTCACAACTACAACCAATGCCAAAACAACAATACAAATCATGGAGCGAACCATCTCACGTTTGGTCTCGTGTTCATATGGATATCCTTGGACCAATATGGAATTCTAAATGGTTAGTGTCAGTCGATGCTAAATCAAAGTTTCCAGTAGTAATTGATATGGGAAATAATACTTCTGGCATGAATCTTATTCAAGCTTTAGAACAAGTCATTGACTGGTTTGGTCCACCTCAAACAATAGTTTCTGATAATGGTCCTCCATTTAATAGCTATGAATTAATACAATTCTACGATAAATATGGTATCAAACACGTAACAACTGCGCCTTATCATCCAGCTAGTAATGGAATTGCTGAACGATTTGTTCGTTCTTTCAAAGAAGCACTGCTTAAAGAACAAAGTTCAGGTCAAGTTGATAAACCAACAGCATTAAGACGAATACTTCGAACATATCGGTGGAGTCCTCATACAACTACTGGTATAAGTCCTGCTAATTCGATGTTACAACATTCAGTTAGAACTGAATTTGATATCATGAAACCTACTAATACACCGGAAGAAACACAAACTTCGAAATATTCAGTTGGACAATTAGTATGGATGTTAAAGTATATATTAAATAAACGCCCACAATGGAAACCAGCTATTATTATGAAGACTATTAGTTCAATGTTCTATGAAGTGCAATCAACCGATGGACAACGACATAAGCGACATCAAAACCAACTACGTCCTCGTTCTTATTCAAAATCTCAGTCAATTGATGATCTTAGTCTTCTTGATGATCTGACTAAATCAAACTCGAACAACCAATCGACAACACCTATACGTACATCTACCGCAGCACTAAGATATCCACAACGTATTCGTCGACCTCCAGATCGTTATAGTCCATGAACATTTTTAAGGTGGGAGATGTAGGTATTATTCCAACATATCTAGATACATATATTGGAATATACCTTATTGATGTTAGGATTTTCCCCTTTTGTTCTTCTATTACATATATACATGGATTTATCGTTTTTTCTATTATATATGTATGGGATTATTCTTCTTTCCTTACGTATATATACGTGTGCACTTCTTCATATGCATTACGCATATACACTGCTCTTAGTTTCTCTATCATTCCTTATTGTCTTTTCTTTTCTTCTTGTTATTTTCCAATAAACAAGAACTCACATATTACGACCATCTACATTCATCACACACCATGGTGAAACCAGCAATTCGTCAAGAATTGCATGTTTCCCACAAAAATACCAAACCCCACCGATTCCTAACATCCATTGATCAATACGGGTACCACCACCATAAGCAATGGTGTTCATCACACATCATAGTGAAAACCTTCATTCTTGAAAAAACATTTATTTTCGATGAAAAATACCAAACCTCGCCAATTCCTAACATCCATTGATCAATTCAGGTACCACCACCATAAGCAATGCTGTTGATCAGGTGCGATACCTCGATACAAAAAACCTTTCGCGAAAGGTTAATTTTTAATTTTTGTGATCTTTTAGTTTTTTTTTATCTCGATGTTTTTTTGACCCTGGCACAAGCACACATACAAACCCACAAACTTTTTAGTTTTTCTCATATGACCCTCCTTTCAGTCGAGGGAATATGAAAATAATTTAATGAATACAAATTGAGATTTCTCTATCCCGATTATTGCTTATCGGTGTGTTTTCTATTTTTTTTTTTGTACAACTAACATTGATTACTTACAGCCATTATAGAAATGTGTATGACAATTTGTCTTAAAGCATTCAGTAGTAGCACTATTCAACGTAATGCACATCATTGCGATAAATAATACAATGAGTAAGTATTTCATCATTTTCCTAGAAAATAAATTGATTGATCAATAGAGCATACAAGATTATTTGGCAGTAGCTACTAATAAATTCTGCTAAATAGACGCACTGTTGATGTTGCTACTTCGATGTCTTACTCTATAAAAAAGAATTCAAAATATTCTAAAGGTAATTATATCTATCCATGAACAAAACTTCAGATCGACACTCCGTTATTTGCATTTTTCGATAAATACATAGGAAAGAGTCAAAAAATGCTGTAAAAATCCATAACTTTTACCAGACGATCCATGAGCAGAAGTCTCTTTAAGCTTTTTACTATCTCAACATACTCTATTCAATGAGATATACATGAATCAAAATAGAGGTGACATCTCTGGTAGCTTCTTCGTAAGAAATGGTAGAACTATTACTTAGTGGTACAGTTCTTCAAGGTAATGTCTTCCGTTATTAAAATTTCCTTTTAGTATTGTAAGTTCAATGAGATAGCTACTCGACTTACCACATAAAAGTGTAAGGACGGTTACTGAATAGAGAAAAGAAGAGCAAAACGGAAGGAAAAGAAAATAGAGAGAAGAACATTAAAAAGTATGTTTAAAACAATGATATAAACTAGTGTGATCAACACTAATTACAAAGAACATTAAAGCAGAAATCCATCAGTATGACAAGCATAAACGAAAGACAGAAAAAGAACAAGAAAGAATATGGATCGTTTTTTTTGAGAACGAGCTTCAATTATCGTAGTATAGGTACTTATCTAAAGGTTAAAGATAAAACTATCATTAGGCAAAGTTCCTAATAACTAATAGAATGTTATGGTAAGGAGTGGACTAGATGTTCTGACTCGATTCATATAATAAATTTTTCTATGTTAAAACATGGACTTGAAAATTTGTCTCTGTCATAGAAAGATGCAACAAAACACGCTCTACAAAACGATGTATGATCAATCCCCTCTAACATATACAATAAGAAAGTTATAAGTTTAGAAATATGCATGAGAAAAATTAAAAATTTACCGAAAGTTTTTTAGAATATACAACCAAAATATTGAACTAAACTCGGCTCACACATTTTTTTCATTGAGTATCTGCTTTAAACTTATTATATTATTAATTTGAGACATGATCTGATCCCTAAGATTAATTCTATAAAGACTTTAGAACGAATGCACCATGAGCTAAATGTATAATCTGAGGTTAGCTCAGTATTTTGGTTGTATATTCTAAAATATTTCCGGTAAATTTTTAGTTTTTCTCATGCATATTTCTAAGCTTATAACTTTCTTATTGTTTATGTTAGAGGGAATCGATCATACACCGTTTTGTAGAGCGTGTTTTACTGCATCTTTCTATGGGAGAGATAAATTTTCAAGTCCATGTTTTAACATAGAAAAATTTATTATATGAATTGACTGAGAACGTCTGGGTCACCCATTACGGATTTCATGTTTTTGCTGCTAATAAGAATTTTTGCAGAATTTTTCAATCAGTCTCGTTATATTGCACATAATGAAAGCTTTAAGTGTAAAGGAAACGGTGTGGTTTTTCTTACATCGGGTAAAGCACATTACTTAGGCTAAAGTGTTCGGTTTACTTCATACGATTAGTTCAAATTTATTTGATAACTTGTTGCAATCATCATCTCTATTACAGTTAACTTTAACATGCTATAATTTGTGAGAATTTTTTTATACTAAATTGGGTAAACTTAATAAAAACGATTTAAATATATGAAAAAAGTTGTTGAGTTTCCAACTGATAGATATTAAATAACAGATATCAGAAACAAGATAAAATGTCATCTGGCTGTGGATTTATACTTTCTAGTTCATGTTATCACGTAGTAAAGAAAACTCAATTTTTGTTGAACAGTCGCAACTTAATGAAACATCGGTCAAAGAACATTTTTGATAGTAGAACCATAAAGAAATTTTCATGTTTAGATGGTGAAAGCAGTCATCTACTAAAATAAAATTATTTCTCTGTACATTTTACATGTATTGTTCTTAATAACAACAGATAATCACTTTTATAATTATAATAACTCACTTATTTCAAATTGAAAAAATCTGAACCTTTGAATTTTAATTGTTCAATCCAGAAGAAACAGTTTTGGTTGCAGAAGTGTTTCAAAATTTTCAAGTTTACATATAAAAAAAGTTTTGTTTACTAAAAATCTTTGATTTTTTATGTATTTTACATAGACTGTTCGTATTAGGAACGTGGCTCATAATACGAACAAATTCATTTCTCTGAAATCTGCCACTAATTACTCAATTAATTTTCAAGATAACTAGCTGATATTAACATCATTCAATTCACCAGATGCTTCTCGAACCCAAAATGCAAAAATATTATTTTTACGATAAAAAAAAAGGAAATAATTGATATCACTGTCAAAGCTGTTCTTATTAGGAACATTCCCTGTACTTTAAATTCTGACTTCTACAAAATAGTTTCGTCACCTTCAAGTACGTATAATATGTCGTTTTTGTTTTGAAAAACAATGAAAGATTAAATGGTAACCATCTTCTTATATACGGTCCTCATTTTTCTATTTCTTTTTCACTTTCGAAATTGGCATCTTTGGATTTTTCTCCACTTTACGATAGGCATCTATTACATTTTGTTTATTAAAAAGAAGAGAAAGACCTTTTAAAGATAGCTACGATCGTTTACAAAAAGCCAATTAAAAAAAAAAGTTATCTTTTAACACGTAATGTGATATCAATAATGAAGTGAAGAAAAAAAACAAAGCAGTGCTCATTTTAAAATCGCAAAAAAACAATAAAAATTCATCGAAATCTGTTACTATCCAATACATATAACACTTGCTAAACGATGCATAGTCGATTCAATACATTCTAACTGTGCCATGTAATAAAAGATGACGCCTGGAATCATTTCATTATTATATCTATACTTATATTATTTTAATAAGTAATCTGGAACTGGAGAAGTAGCGTTACCATCACTCTCGTCTCATTCATTATTTTTCGTTAAATTCAGTTTTGAAAACTATTGGCAACTAAATATGCATGTACAGAAAACTATAATATCATCATGGATAATCATTTTGTACAAATCCTAATCGTTGCAGTTTCTGTTAAGATTTTCTAAAGTGAAGCACAATAAATAGCTTACAATTGCTCATCCATGGCTCTACCAAATCTTACTTTCAACAGTTTAAGAATTTTCTCCGATACACTAATTTTTCGAAAAAATATCAAGCTAGGTTTTTATCATAGAAAGATACACTGAAATTTGCTCTTGCAAAACTATTTTATTTGTCAATAGGATGGAGATGCAAAAGAAGACAAATTGATTTAGTGATATTTTTCTTGACTAACCTTATTGAATTATATATTAACTAGAAGAGTACGCTGAAAATAGCGTTTTGATACTTAGGTCTGACCAAAAGTTCTGACAACATTAAAGAAATCTAAGAAAAGAGAGAGATATTTTTCATTTTATTTTATTAAATGTTCAAAATAGTCGCCATGATTGTGGATGCGGCATTATAATGATACCTTCTTTCGTTAACTAATTAATGACATCGGAATGAGTATGGGGTGAAGCATTGTCATGAAGCAATTTGATGCCTTTTGTACCTGCTGACTTTCTTTGTTTCTGTATTTCTTTGATAACAGGCTTGAGACAATTTTCAATATAATAATCGTGATCTACTGTCTCGCCTTTATCAACAGTATGTATAAGAACAGCACCATTTGATTTAAAGGATATGGAAAATAAAGTTTTTGGTTCAAATTTACCTCGACGAACGACAGTAGTGGATGATTCACCTTCGACAACTCAGCTTCTGTTTGTTGATTTGTGATGAATTTGCCTATGATAAATCCAGATCTCATCACCTGTTATAATATCACATAATCGCCAGGAATTACTTTAAAACTTTGCTAAATTTCCCCGACAAAGTCTAACTCGTTCTTGCTTTTGTTCATCATTCAGCTGATGGGGTACCCAACAAGATATAACTTCTTTCATCTTGAGACAATCATGGATAATTCGTTCTATTGTACCATGAGAGAGAGACGTCTCAGCTATAATTTCATCATAAGTTGAATGTGGATCATTGCTGATAACCTGTTGAACCAGTTCAATATTTTCATCTGTCAGCTCGGATACTGGACGGCCAGTTCGAGGATCATCATTAACATCTTCTCTTCCTTCACGAAAACGGTTTGTCCGCCTGGCGACTATACGATAAGATGGAGCGTCAGGCCCTAATGCTGTTGTAAGTTTTTCGTGAATAGTCTTTGCATCAATTCCCAAAATAGTTTGAATTTTAATATAGTATCGATCAAATTCATTAGCCATTTTGAAAATTTTTTTTTCAGTTCGAATTAAAGTTTATCTGAAAAAGTATTATAACTAAGTCTAAAATAGAGTTAGTATATATATCATTATAGACAAGACATTCCACTATTTATCCATGCGAAAACCTCCTCAATATTAATTGGTTTATAAAATTACCAGTAGCGTTGGCAGAACTTTCGGTCAGATCTAAGTATTTATGATACATTATTCGTTATATTAGTTATTACATTATGTGTTACTTTATTTATTACATTACTCGTTACATTATTTACTACATTAGTTGTTACCTTAAATGGTTCAATTGATGAAATTGATTAATTATTAAATATAACAAATGCTAAAGAAATTCAATCAATTGGACCCAAACAGAATATTTAGAATATCAACTGATTATGATAAGGATGATTTAATTGCTATACACACCACATGTATAATCAAAGATAATACGTCCAGTAATTGACAATTGGAGAAAATAAACGATTTAAACAAAAATTGTTTCTTATGTTGATGTTATTCTGTTTCGTTCCGGTTAAACTTTTATATACGCGTTCATTTTTTTCGTTATCGTTTCTGTCCCATGTGTGTGGACACACAATTTTTGGGGGAGGGGCGACTGTTAGCGGCTCCAGGTTATGTTTTCTCTTTTCTTTTCGTCCCTGGACATGATATCTTCTTTCATCATATGTTATTCGTCTTTCTTCTTCTCCTGTTATGATATTTCTAGTATTCACTCTTCGTATGATCTTGTTATATATATAGACGTACTATCTTTTAAAATAAAGAATCAAGATTTACGCTCGTCGACGCGAGCTATAACAGGAACTACATAAAAGAATTAATGGCATGATTGGTAGAAGAAAAATATACAATAACTATTGTATTAAAGACAATAATGGGAAAATCTTGATGGAAATGAATGATATTAAAAAACGATGTATAGATTATTCAAAAGAATCATTTGATGCAACTGTTTGTTGGCTTTGTAACATTTCTCACCATATCATTTCTTTTTATGTTCTCCCCTCAATAAGAGTAAAGATTAGAATGAGTTACCAAATTACAGAGTAATATTTTGTAACTGTCATGTAGAACTATAAAAGGTATTGTCATCTAGCTTTGAAAGCATATAAAAACATGGTATTGTCATTAATATCTTCTGACTCTCCCAATGAAAACGGTGGTCAAATCCTCCTTGCTGGTATATATATGGTGCTAGGAGCTATCGATAACATTTTTGTGTATCCTTTTCTCGATATCGATCAATTACAAAATATTCTCAGTCGCACAATCTCTCGTTGGCTAATCGTCGCTGGTCGTCTTCATGTCATTAATAATGAACATTACTTGACTGAGCTTTCAAACAATCCTATTCCATTCATCTATATTGAAAATGATAAACTTGAATGACGGCCTATTCTAACTGTTGTTGTTGACGATCGAACAATACTTCAACCATTTATCGATTCTGTTCCAGCCCAACTTACTCAAGACGAGCCACTTGTTCGGAGCAGTCATCCTATTCCCTAATGTTGAACATTGGGGCATTAGTTTCGCCTAGGGAACTAATTCCACCGATTCCGGAATTGGTACTACTTCCATCAATTCCGGAATTGGGAGGAATTCCGTGTAATTCCGTCTCGAGCAGGATCCGGAATCGCTCGATTATGCTGAAGATTAATCTGCAATCACAATACCAAACATGAGGGTGAAGGCGAGAGGCGATTCCGCTGAGCGATTCCTGAAACCGTACTAGTTCCATCAATTCCGGAATCAAACGGAATTCCATCTGATTCTGGTTCCGGAAATTCAATTTCGGATTCGTTCACTAGGATAACTCAGCGCCATCAGTGAAAGGCTGATGTATATGTGATTCCGGAATTGAATCGTATTATGCTAATATCTGTTTCCAGAACCGGATGTAACTAGATCCTAGGCAAAACTGATTCCACTAATGTTCAACATCGCGGAATAGAATGTATTCTCCTTGTTCGATTCAAAGTCACTCGTCTAGTTCGCAGCAATGAATACGTATTCGGCGTTTCTTTTCATCATATGCTTGGCGATGCAGATACCAATATACATTTTCTGAGCGATCTTTCTTGTTTCTACCAAAATCATGAACCCGTATTATCAAAGCCTATCTTTGAATGACACTTATGGATAAAGAAAGATGGTAATAACACTATCGACTTCTCTCTCATGCCAATGTTGAAACAACTAGCAAATGCACGAATGGCAGACATCGTCATAGGAGACGTTCTTGAAGAACAGGCAACGACGGATCCTGTACACATGTCTTTCTCTTCTGAACAACTAGCAAAACTACATAGCCTAGCCAAAGGAACGAACAAAGATATCACAATTCAAGATGCACTTACTGCTTATCTTATTGTTACATTTAATAAACATGTCTTAAATTCGAAGAATGAATACATTCGACGAATAAATAATATAATTAATTATCGAGGCATATCCGATTCAATTGCTCCATATGGTCAAATAGACAATTCTATTATGTTTATGTTATCCGATGATTTTGTTGATCCGCTTTCTCTATCAAACGTTGCTAAAACTATACGAGTATCTATAAACAAGTCTCGTGATGAACATTTTCTTGTACGATGGCTTGTCACAGTCGATTTAGTGATGAGAGAATATACACAAACAAGGTAAAGCATGGAATTATATTTCATACAGTGGGCTTGTCTAAGCTAAGATTTAATGCCTTTCGATTAAATCCCGTACAAGATACTAATGGAAACTGGACAAGAGATTGTCAAGGAGCTGAGGTATCCTTTCGAATTCCGAAAGGAAATAAAAAGAACAAATTTATTATATCATGGCAGAATGATATGAAAAAATTTTTTGTAAATGTGTAATAAAATTGACATCGATTTTCACAGGCAGATATAATAATTCTACACGAAATTGTATAAATAATTGATGTTATTTGAAAGGAGATTGTTGGCTTTCAAGTGCTAAAAGTATTTAATAGACATGCATTTTCTTTCGAGAAAAAATTGAATTTTTTTATTTATTGGTTAGGTCTTAAATTTAAGCCTTTCAGTTAATTTGAAATATCGTTTTCAAAGCTATATATAAATATCAAGTTACGATTAGATTATAAGAAAATATTATTATTATCATTCTTTTGTGAAAGTACGAACGTCAAGATGATGAAACATTTTGTACTATTTTGCCTTGCAATAATCGAAGGTAAGATTGTTAATGCAAAATCGATTGTTTCTTATTAATTTCTACAGAATTTTTCAATTATATCAAATTGAGGAGTAAAGTATAGGTTATAAGTCAGGAACAGAAAGTGATAAGGGCGTTACTGGTTCTCATTCACGGTTAAACTAATTTCATTGTGTTTTACATTTTAATCTCATAGAGATTGTACTAAATCAGTTTCAATATTGTTTTCTCTTTGTTTGCAATGTCAGATTTAAATAAAATATTTTTGAAGAATTTAACTCACCCTCAAGATTGTTTTTATTTTTAAGTACAAATTATTTTAAGCAATGCAAATACATGTCCATCAGGCAAATGGAATACAACTGGAACTAGAGTAGTACGA
>JAJEKB010001423.1:101681-126781 GCA_022393335.1 Macrotrachela quadricornifera | reverse complement strand
CTCTCCCCTTACAGACCAGCTTCAATTACAGACAGGTCTTCATTGCAGATATCTCTATCAAAAATACCTCCCCATTGCAGCAGACACGACGGAATAAATGATTCCTGTGTTTTATCATCGTTCTCTTTCACCTTAAAGCCTTGCTGTAAATATATATCTATCAATGTAGAGCACTAACATTATAAAAAATTTACAGTAACACAGCTCCTAGCTTATATGAATATGTGAGTTCCACATTTTAGCCCTAAAAGGGCTGCGCTGACAAGCTTTTTTCTATAAAAAAATTTTTCAAAGCGCATGTATTAGATAGAGCGAAACTTAGAAGAAAGCAAAATAAATTCGGTTTTATCGAGTTTCATCTCCTCTACATTGATTTAGGATAAGAAACAATTATGTATTCCATAAAACTCGGATGTTATCTGACTCTGTTCATTTTATGTCATTATCATTTAACAGATACCAAAACTAAAACTTCAACAAATACTGATATCGAAAAAACCAATGAAAAATTAAACAAAATTAAAAACCCAGCAATTGAACAGCCTGTAAATAATCATTCTTCTCTTTTTTCTGATCTGTAAATTTGCATCAATCTTTTAATAGTTGTCAATCACTTCGAAACCTGCCACTATTACAACAGCAACTGCATCAAATTCTACTACCAAAAAGGTTGATCATTTCTTCGTCTTGTAGAATGCGTACTTAAGGAATAACATCTGCTTTAGTTTTTTTCTCGTTTTTTTGGCTTGGAAGACAAAGCTAAACCAAAAGGTAATATCATAAAGAATTCAACACTTTTATCTTTTTCAATGATTGAAGTGTAATCCATGGATCGAAGGATTCTCTTGGTTACAAAAGCAACGACAATGATGTTTGAACATTAGAAATTTTTTTCGAGAAAAAAAAAATAATGAAATTCGTTGGTAGCTTATTGGTTAACAGTCCTCAGTACACGTACTTGGAGTCAAGTACTTTGTTCCTACCGTTATCAAAGGCCACGAGTAATATTCAATTGCACTGTTTTCTTCAACATTTGATGATGTATGCCATCGAGAATTGAGCGAACGTTGTCAGCTGTGGCGTCTACAATGCCCAATAAACATCATCACCAGTATTTTCTATTGAAACGAATCGGTAAACTTTTCCACTATTGATTTCATGAGTATATATCGTTCTCAACATTCTCTTGTTGACATACTCCATTCAAATGCGATACTTTTACTATTGACATCAATCAGAAGATAGATTGGATAGTGTTGATCTTAACGATATGTGGAAATAGAAGAATATTCAAGAGAAAAAAAGCATACTTTTGTCTACTTCTACGATTGTTCTACTTTTCTATCACTTTTACTAAGTATGAAATCGATAATCGAACAATTCATTACAAACCTATAATTCAATTATAAGTTAATGTGCAACGTATTGTTGTGAAACTGATCTAGTACATTCAATGAAAAAAGCAAGACTAACAGCTTTCGACTGGAATAGGCACAATGATAGGTTCGCCACGAATCAAATGCGAAATGTTTATTCAAAGACTACGTTCAAGTTATTTATGTTGTTTTATAAAATAAAACCTGTAGTATCAGTGTTTTTATTTTAAACCGACTTTTGTTTGAGGTAATTACAAAAGGAGAAAATTTTTTGAAATTTAATATTTGAAAGAGATACAATAGGTAGAAGCGATTGCAATTAACTTAGTTTTTTAGAAGTATTAAACTCGACTTTGAATCAAACATCTTTTTTTTATTTATCAACACTTTGCATCTTGGACAGTAAAAATTAAATTATTCAAGTTCTATAGCGAAATGGTTATTAGGCAAGGGTAAACAGAGTATATATGTATTTCTTCGTGCTTCTTTGTGTTTTTTGTACTTGCACATACTTACGAAGTATACTTTTCTTTCTAAAATGTAATATGTAAAGCGACTGATGGGAAAGAGAGATTGCATCGATAAAATTACGACTGACTTTTATTTTGTAGAAAGTCCATCTGATAATCACCAAAAACCTTACGACTTTTTATTCAAGCTGTTACTCGTCGGCGACGGAGGTGTTGGAAAGGTAAATGAATAATAAATTTCATTTATTTTGTAAACCATTTTCTTCTCTATTTTTTCTTACATCAGCCAGCCATACTACTTCGATTCTGCGAGAATCCATATGATGAAGACTACATCAGTACGATCGGTATTGATTTTAAAACCCGGCAAATTGAACTCAACGGTCGAAAAATAAAGCTACAGATATGGTAAGTATAACCTGTTGCAAAAAGAGTTTTTATACACTTACGATCAAAGTACGGTATGCTAAACTTGTTACGAAACGGGAACAGCCAATCCTCACAAAATATTGTGTACAGTAGTATCAATTTTTATTGAGCGATCAAGCAGAAAAATATTATTTGTTTTCATTGAAATAGACTGAACATTGATTGTTTTACACGTGACAAAGTACGTGAAAGTCCACTGTAAAAGTATAAACTATCACACTATTGCTAAACAAATAATCAAGATAATTTCTTTGTTTTTGACACATTTTGTTTACTCTCAGTGTTCAAATTTGTCTTTGTTGAAACATTAGTCGATTCCAATTGAATTCTACTCAAATTTTCTCTATTTTGATTGTTAATCTATCATTCTTCGAACATGTTGCTAATTTGTCACTCCTATTCAATTGTAACTTTGTCTCATTCTAGGGATACAGCCGGTCAAGAAAAATTTCGTACAATTACCGGTAAGATAATTTAACACTTTTCCTTTTCTCAAAAGATTATTTGTTTTGCTAATTCTCTGATTCATTACCATCTAGCATCCTATTATCGAGGTGCTGCCGGAATCATGGTTGTCTATGATATTACTCAGGCGCGTTCTTTCGAATCTATCAATGAATGGCTAGACACTATTAATAGATATGCATCGGATAATGTTGTCAAAATGCTTATCGGCAATAACTGTGATATGGAAGATAAACGATGTATTTCACGAGAACGTGGCGAAGTGTGGGCACGTGAGCATGATATACCATTTTTGGAAGTTTCGGCAACAAATAATATTAACATTGACAAAGCCTTCTTTGAAATGGTTCGACTTATTCGCACAAAACTCCATTAAATCCAGTCAATACACTATAAATTCGCATCCAAATTACTGGAAACAACAAACGTTCGTATCAATTAAATTACATTTAGAACAAGACAATTAGTCAACCATCTGGAAATAAAGAAAAAGGAATTATCTCCTTTCTTTGTGATTGTCATATTTTCTATGCACGTCTCTTTAATTGTTGTTAATTTAATTGATTTTTTTTCTTTCTTTTTGTTTTTAAACATGCATATGTATGTGTAATTTATATTATTTGACAATTGACTCCGTATTCTCTCTTTCTCGTTGTTTTACATATATTCAAATAGAAGACATCTACTAACAGCTGAGTATAAATGAATTGTTTTTCTCTAGCCATCTACAACTGCCATAGAAGACATTCTCAAATAGGATCGATTTTCCACTAAAATAATTTGTAACTATATGAATATTTCTCAGCCTATATCTTTCTGAGGAAGATCTCTATTTCGAATAAATTAACGCACAAATCTAGCTATTATTCGAATTTTAAAAAGTAGTTGTTGAAAGAGACAAATACCGAATAGTAGAAGTAGCGAAATCCAAAAACATCAGTAAGAAAAGTGTCGAAAACGAAGTTTTCTTTTTCAGGAACATTTATGATAAGAATTGTTTTATTTTATTATACGAGAGAAGATAATCGATTAGAAGAAAAGACTAACGAAGAAAGCGTCCTAATTGTCAAATCGATTTTGAAACGGGAGCGGTAGGATAACGCAGGTTCTAATAAGCTATGAATACGCTGAAACGAGCTCCCGTTGCTAGCTTATTGTTGTCCAGATGTTGAATTTTTAGTATATATACATAGAAAGCCGTGATCCCCCTTACGAACACGAGGAAAACTAATTTTTTCGTTATTCATATGCTAAGATACAACTACAGTAAAAGTATGCTGTTATACTGCTTATATACATCAAAGAATTCCTATGTTCTTATTGAGCCCTATTCATATGCAAAGTTTCAAATCGAAATTCAAAAATTAGTTTCTCTCGTGTTCATGAGGGAGATCACGACTTTCTATTTAAAAACACTGAAAATTTAATATCTCAGCAACAATAAGCTAGCAGCGCGGAATGTTTTCAACATATTCATAGCTCACTATGATCTACATTATCCACTTACTCCCGTCTCGAAAATGATTTAAAAGTAGGGACACTTTTCTCGTAAATTTATGATTCATATTTCTGACTTTTGTGAAATCCAAATAATAGTGCTGCTTTGCTCCAATTTCATTGTTCTTGAGTGATTTTTGGAATATTTCAAATCGTCGTTGAAAAGCTGTTGTGTATATTGATTGTTTCGACTACGAAACATAGTACCAAGCTGAACCATTAAATATTCTAACCAAGTATTTTTATCTTGAATCGTTTGTATGAAAAGGAGGGGTGTGGGTTTGCTAGCGAAATAGGCCCTATTTGAAAATCACAGGAAGACCTACACTAAATAAATATTACTACAAAGGTACTTAATTCGACTATTTATCTAGATCATAGTTTTGCAATAACAGTAATTCTCCTATTGATTTAATCGTATAAATACTAAACGATACATAGGACATAGAAGATACAAGTTAATACTCGGTTTGCATACCTTCGATCTGTGTTCTTTTAAGGGTCTTCCTCGCCATTTTGTCTGTATAATTAGACTTTAGTATATCCTTCAAAAATGTCCGAACATTAGCCTTACGAAAGCTTGTCTTATAGATTTTTATAATACCACACTGGTCTTCGTAGATCATTTACATACGATTTCAGTGGATGATTTAATTTGATATCCACTATTTGAAAACATTTCACTCCCGTTTATTTTTCATAAAAAATCAAATAATAACTTGGTATTGCACATGCAAAGATGGTACTAGAGTAGTCGGATGCTGCTCACATGTCGCCTCAGCAATTTGGTTACTTGCTCATGAATGCTATCAACTCAAAACAAACAAACAGTGTTTATCAACTAATTCAGCTAATATGCATTGTTATGATTCAATATCAGGCTGCGAATATTCATCCAATGAGAACGACGAAGTCATCTAATATTCTCTGCTTTCTCATTACTTCATTTATTTGATATTTCTCTCTGAAAAATCAGTTAAAAGTATTTTAAATAAAACTTCTATTTTCGAAAGAAACTACACATAGTCTATCCTCGTAATATATAAACATCAGAACATCAACAGTAAACTTCTATTCGACAGCATGCATTGAATTTTTCTGCGATCGTGTTTCAATTTTCTACATTATACACGATTACTGATAATCATTTATAAAAAAGTATTTTCCACACTTCAATTTCATAATTAGGGTTGTTATATTACAGCTACATAGTACTTCGATAATTAATCATTTGGATAGATTTATATGTTAAGTACCGTTACAGAAAAAATTTATTAAAACTTTTTAGAACGAAAACAGAAATGTTTCAATAATATCAGGATATTCTATATCCATTACACACATTTAATCTTACAATTATCTATGTACCATTGAAATTTACGTTATTCTATAAGGATTTAAAAGTCCGTCTTCGGTATTTTTTAAAATCATAGTAGAAATAATTATGAAAAATAACGAGAGTGAAATGTTTTCAAATAGTGGATATCGAATTAAATCACCTACTCAAATTCGATTTAAATGACCTACGAAGATCAGTGTGGTATTATAGAAATCTAGAAGACAGGCTTTCGTAAGGCTAATGTTTGAACATTTTTGAAGAACATACGAAGGCCTAATTATGCAGAAAAAATGGTGAGGAAGTCTCTTAAAAGAATACAGATCGAAGGTATACAAACCGAGTATTAAATTGCATCTTCTATGTCCTATGTATTGTTTAGTATTTATACGATTAAACCAATAGGAGAATTACTGTTATTGTAAAACTATGATCTAGATAAATAGTCGAATTAAGTACCTTTGTAGTAATATTTATTTAGTGTAGATCTTCCTGTGATTTTCCAATAGGGCCTATTTGACTAGTAAACCCACAGCCCTCCTTACAATTTATCTATATGCTTCAACTAATACCAAAAGCGACATATGAGAAAACCGATAGATCATCATCAACAATAATCATTCACTTGAAAATGAATCATAATTCGAAAGGCCTTGCGTAAATAAAATTTATTTATTTATTTATTCTTACAACGCTCTCTCTTTTTTTGATATTTTCTTCTTATTCTTCTTATTTATCAATTATTATTATTTGTTTTTTCATTGCAAATAAATAAAATTATTAAAATAATCTTGTTATATATAATTATAAAATAGAAACGTCGGTTTTTGAAAAATATATTGAATTTAAAGAATTATAGAATAATTCAAAATTGGATACAAAATGGGTTAGAAGAGCAGCTGGTACGGTTCTAGTTGTGAGCGCGGCATTTAGTGATAATATTTTTAGTGTAGCAGCATCCACAATTATTATTGTATCCGGAGCTATGCTGACTGTTGCTACTATTGGAGTAGGTGTGAATCTTTCAGCCGATGTTTCTGCTTGGACGGCAGTTGATAGTGGCAAACATATCTTCAGTTATGTTAATGAAGTTCGTGATGATACTATTATGGTCGCTAATGCATTGATAGCATCATTAATAGAATGCGAAGAAAAACGGATTTTCATTGATAATCATTCACCAACTACGTAGTACGGTTTAGTTTCATTTATTTTTGTCCTTTATATATAGAATAATACTCGTATTCTTTTCCATTTTTCGTTATTTCAAACCCTTTCCGTATTTAACTACTTAAATAAATGCATTCAATTCTCATTTAAAGGATATCGATATTACTTATAGTTTTGTTCAGTTAAAAGAGACATAATCAGATGAAAAACTTGTGTTACAGAGTTGATTTTGAATCCATATCAAGTATGAGTAGTTGACGTCACTATTATATTTCAAATAAACACAAGGATGAGGGTGAAAGAATAGGCAATATATTCATTTAACATTTTGATGCGCATATGTATCCGTACTTTCACTCACCTTTTTATTATAATCTTTGGACGCAAACCTTTCATTCAGATGTTCTCAAAAATCAAATACAATGAATTTTATTATACAGCTTTTGAATCTCTACAAAAAATATTAAAGAGTTTATCTTTGAAGTAATATTGGTCTGATATTGTCGAGTTGAGAGGGCATACAAAAATTTTATGAAATCTTTTATTGATATTTTATGGCAGAGATAAAATTCTTAAGTTGTCTTATGTCGTCATAAATGGTATTACTCATCAAAACTACCAAATAGAAAGAAAACAGCTTACTTTTTTCATTTTATTCTTGATTTTTTTCAACATATGTTAAAAATCCAGTTACATAAAAGTAATGCTTTTCTTCCTCCTCAATCGTAAATTAATAAGGAGCAGAAAAGAGTTCTTCAAATAAATTGAATATTTCAGTGCACCGAGAATAAGACTGGTTAGGAATAAGCACGAAACAAGCTTCCAACACTTTGAATACATTCGAGTAAGTCAAATGAGTGTACCTTCTTCAGAACGATTTCTGATGCGTTGAAACGTTTTGTATAGACTAACTTCCAAATTTCCTGGAACAAACTCAAATGACATTTACGCAATTTAGTTTAGCTTATCCGATATAGAGACAAGAGATAGTCCTACTTCGTATCAGTACCAGTCAATGGCATTTTGGGATTACAAATGTTCTTTAGACAAAATATAGAGTACTTGTCGTTAACCGCTTGCATTCTTCACATAATTTCATCTGCGACATACATTTGTTATTTGTATAGAAATGAGAAAGATTTATTACGAGGGAACATATCCAGCTGTCGAATCGCTTTTCACTCGAGACTATTACCATTTGATCGATCTTAATGAATGGTGAAAACGTCTATTTGGGTTCGATTTTTGATCTTCTTTTTGTCAAGTATGGGCGTTTTACTTGATTTTCTGCCTATAGGTATAGGAACCGCTAATAAGCTTGATGATAAAAATTTTGAGCTAAAATTTTGTCCAAAGATAGGTCTTATAGACATTTAAGCCAGGACGAAGGCACTCTTACTGCGATGTCAGCTTGTCACTGAAATGTTCCTGTTTTGAAATATAGCTCAAAATGGACACTTTTCTTTAAAATTAATATTACAGTAAGAGTGCATTCGTGCTAGCACAAACTTTAAGAAATTTTTAGTGCATAAAAGACCTATTTATAAACAAAATTTCATCATTAGAGTTATTAGAGAATCCCACACCCATAGTCATAAAATCAGATAAAACGTCCATAACTCAAGAAAAGAAGGCCGGAAAATCAAACCCAAATAGACTTTTTCACCACTCAATCAAGATCTATCAAATGGTAATACTCTCAAGTGAAAAGAGATTCAACATCTGGATGTGTTCTTTCGTTAAACAGCGAGAACAAGAAAGTAAAACATTTTTAGTTTCATGAGTGTGCTGATATTAAAAGAGCAAAGTTACTAATGAAGAATCATGGGAAAAGATTGTTTTTTTCTTCTCATAACGCCAAGGCTGGCACATTTACTTTTGTAAAGTAAATAATCATAAGATACTATATACCGAAGGTACCCATAGGTCGTCAAGTATTATATATTGTGGTATCCTTGGCGCCTGAAATAATTTCTATTGATCGAAATGAACATTCACGAAAAAAAATAATTCCCTCCACTAAACGGAGGGTTGTATGAAAAACACGCGTTTGTTTGTGTCAGCGTGAAAGAACAAAAAAGAATTGCGGACAAATAGACCTGTAACACTCCTATCTCCTTTAGTAACCAGCAGCCAAAGACCTCCTTGAACTTACCCCAATGTGTTCATAGTCGTATAGAATAGGCCTACTACAAAGCCCTCAAGTCCTATATAATACGGATACCGACAGGCATCGAACTACTATGTAACAAAGATGTTTCTAGGTCATCAAGTCAAGAGAATAACCGCCGAGTGCGGAAGGAGGTGTTATAGAAATCGCTTTGTAGGCCATCAATATTGCTATTACTATGAAGCCCAAATATGGGAATGTTCGGGCCAATTAAAGGTTGTCATAAATATGCTATAATGCACCAACAACATCACGGTGTTTTACCAATACAATAGTCAAGAAACAGGCGAGTGAGTGGGGACTAGAGAAACCATTTGTTGGGCCATCAGTTTTGCCACTATTTTGAAGGTAAAACATAGGATTTTTCGGACCAATTAAAGGTTGTCATAGATATACTATAATGCGCCTACAACGCTATGATGATTTACCAATACAGTATTGAAGAAACAGAGAAGTGTGGAGGAGATTTATGGGTACCACCAGTATCTAATACTAGTGGGCCTTAGGATACTCCTAGTATAGAGTATTTAAGGAGGCAAGGGCATGTCCGATATATAGTACTTGTGGACCTAATGTTATCCCCATTGTATAGTATTTTAGGACGGACCCAAGGGTAGTGCCAACATATAGTAGTTATGGAGTCAAGGGTACCACAATATATAGTATGTTATGACCTATGGGCACCTCCGGTATATAGTAATAAAGGATCCAAGAGTGTGCTCGATCTATAGTAGTCGATTTTCTATATTCGGTCAGCAGGATCAATAATTATATGATGACATTAAATTCAAAAGAAGTATGGAGGTGATCATTTTTGTCTTATAATAATGATCCCATATGAAAATATCATTATAAAAAATTGAATTCACAAGACCTGTTGTATGCATGCATTTCAATCTTCTCTAGATAAATTTTTTAACATAAAGTTCAAGCGAGTGTTGGGAAAAGGTAAAGTAAAGTGACTAGAATAAAGATTATGGGCAGTAATATAAGAACAGCGATACACTAGATGTCGAACTGTTTCAATTTATAAATATATATATTCTTTCTTTTCTCCGATCATCCACACTTAGATGCATTAGAATGAATGCAGATCTAAAAAATTATGTGAATAATTGTCTCACTGATCATATGTTACGCACTGACTTTTGCTAAAATCTAAAGTATCGAATATTTTGTTCTGAAAGACTGACACTTTCAAACTTATCAACTAATGTTTTTATCCATACCATTTCCAGTTGTGATTTGATGATTTCGATATTTTTGCAGAAGAAATTTTACACAATAAAATACCCTTTCTGTTGTAATTATCATTTATTTACATTAGTTCTTACTCTTATTTCAGACTGATCTTTTCAAATGGGTGCTAGTGCCGCCAAAACTCCTGCTCAATGGACTGCTGATCTTTGGAAGATAATCAGTAACGAATTTTATAATGATTTACATTTGCGACAAGTGCAACAAGCTTTGGAATGTGGTGCATCCATAACAACTCCGAATAAAACAGGAATGTATATGTTACCCATTGTTACACAGAAAAGAAATCTAAATGAAATTGCTGATAAACAAGATGAAGTGGTATTGTGTGACCAATTGATTCATATACTAAGAGAATATGCTTCGAAATTACTTGCAAAATTAGTTCTTGTCGAAGATAGTAAAAATATGAATGATATAAAATTGTTGATAACAACATTAGGTGCCGATTGCTACCAGGACAAAATATATGGTCCACTGGGTCTATTAGGAAAGGCATTGGAGAAAATTAGCTGTACTCTTGAATTGGTTCGTTTATTAATTGAAAACGATAAGCATGCCAAATTAGGCTTAGGTAAACGAGAACGCGATAAGTCGTGTATTGATATAGCTAAGGCATCAAACAAGAAAAATGTTGCTGATTATCTTCAAATGGAACTGAATAAAATGCTAAATAAACTGCCATTTCAACGAAACGATATTTCAATTGAAGAAATTAATTGGTGGATAGTTAATGGTGCAAATACAGAGTGGGAAGATGATGGTGATACAGTTTTGTGTAAAGCGGTTGATGCAAATAAATTTGAACTCTGTGAAGCACTCGTAGCTGCAGGTGCAAATATTTCGTTTAGAAATAAAAATCATCAGACACCAATTGAAATTGCACGAAGTAAAACACCAATAAATACACAACTGATTAAAATACTTCAAAGTCATGCTATTAACGATGAGCTGAAATCAGCCATTGTAAATCATGATTCCGTCGATGTGATACGATCAATTTTAGCTAGAGGTGCCAATATTAAAGCAGCTACAAATGCAACTCAAGATACATTTTTACATTTACTCATTCTTAATGATGGTTCAGCTGATATGATAAAAATGTTTATAAATGAATATAAGGCTGACATCGAGTCAATGAATATCAAAGGTCATCGAGCAATTGAAACAACTATTGTCTGTAATAGAAGTGAAAAAACAAAATGTTCAATTTTAATGATACTTTTTTGTCTGAACCAATTTACAACTGATTCATTCTACAATAGAAAACTGAAACAAAGTGTACTGACATTTTGCAGAGATCAAAAGGGGACCTTAAAAACCAAGGATCTAGTTCAAACTGAACTTAATCGACGTCTTTACAACTTATGTTCGTTGACAGACGTCAGTACCGATTTAATTCATGAAAAAGAAAAAGAAATCATTGAAGAATTAACAAAACTTGTTCAGTATGGTGCACAAATAGATCATCAGCAAAAAAGTGACGATTGTTCTGGTTGGACATTAGTGCATTTACTGTGTAGATTAGGAAATTTAAATTTGTTAAAATATGTTATTGAAACTTTAAAAGCAACAACATATAATAAACAAACAACTTTCGGTGACTATCCGATTGCAATTGCTGCTGAATATGGTCATCTATCAATTGTCCACTATCTTCGAGATACATTTGATCAAGTTAGTCTTAATGTTTCCAATTCTAATGGTGACACTCCATTGCATAAAGCAGCAAAGAATAATCATTTCCTAATCGTTCGCTATCTCGTTCAGTGGGGCGCCGATCCACAAGCCAAGAATAATGTACAACAAATACCATTATCATTAGTGACAGTATCTGAAACTAACAAACCAATGATACAATTTTTACAACATCTTACTGAAACTGTCAACGATCAAGCTGTACAGACACGTTCACGTTCTGTACATCGACTCGATGATGATTTTGATTATTGTCAGCTCGGTCTACCTATCGTTTTAGACAAAATAAATCCATTATTCAACACATCATCTGAAAGTAACAAATCTAGTATCTTAGGAGATTCACCAAATGAAAAACTTTATATTGCAGCTACAAATGGTGATATTAACAGGGCCAAAGATGCTATTGCAAATCAAGCTGATGTTCGGTATCTCCAACATGGACGTTCCAGTTATATCGCTGCAGTAACAGCAGCAAATGCATTTCTTAAGAGATTGAATAGCACAAACGTCCATGCAGAAAAACAAGAAGTTCATATGAAAATGCATAATTGGAATCTAGTGACACAATATCTAGCAGGGATTGCACGTACTCAATTGATTGAAGCAATAAAACAGAGCAATCCAAGATTGGTAATGGCTTATCATCAATGTGGTGCTCCAATTACACCAGACTTTCTTCTACTTGCCTGTCAAGAGTCAAGAGATAATATGCAAATTGTGGATTATCTCGTGAATAATGATACATCAACATTTAGAGCAATGTTCAATTTTGATAATGAAAGTAATTCACCTTATTCAATGGCTTTGAAAAAGAAGTATACGAATATTGCTAATTATATTAAATGGAGATTAACTGAAGAGCTGACAAAGGCTGTGAATAGCAATGACGTTGAACTAGTAAAAAGACTTCTCATTGCTGGTGCAAGTCCTGATATGAAGGATCAGAAGAATTTAAATCAAGCTATTCACAATAATAATTCTGCAATGGTACATGTTCTGTGTGAACATGGCGTTCGTCTTCCTTCTTCCATTGTTAAAACTAATAATTCCCAAATAAAACTTATCTTAAAACGATACAAATTAAATCATCAAATTCGTCAGGCAGCGGCAAATGGCAAGTTAATTGATCTAATAAATTATCATCGTCAAGGTGCTGATATCAATGCTAAGAATTGTCACGGTGCGACAGCTCTCCTAATCACTATTCAATCAGGTGGCCATTATCCTATTGTACATTATCTCGTTTCTTGTGGTGCATCAATGTTACATTCGGATATCACACAACCTTCATTACTTCGTCTAGCTGAAAAACGAAAATATCAACAAATATACGCCTATCTCTCAAGACAATTGAACACACAATTTTTATCGACAATTTTAGATAATGATACATCTAAAACTGATGCACTTGCACAACTCGGAGTAGATTTCAATTGTACAGATGAAGAAGGTCGAACACCGTTGCACTATGCTGTTCAGTATCATGGAGTTGAATTAGTGAAATGGCTCTGTGATCGTAATAGTAACCCAATAAAAGCGGATCAAAATGATAATTATCCCATTACACTAGCGGCTGAAAAAGGTGATTATGCTGTGATCAAATATTTTATCGATGAACATGGTGCAACAAGACATTTACAGAATAAACAAGGCCTAGATGCACTTGCTATTGCTAAAAAATATCGTTTCAACGAAATCGTCCAGTTACTCGATCCAGGAAATAAACAATTTAAGGTTACTGAAAGACCAAAAATTGAAAAACCAAAATATACAAATGAACGTTTGGATCGTGCCGCTAAATATGGTGAAACACACATTGTAAAAGACTTCATCGATCAAGAATACGAATCATTAAAAGAGAAAACTGATCAGTGTAAAAGAATGATAGAAATTGCAACACATGAAAAAGCATTTGAAGTTCTATCAATGCTACAACCTCATTATGCTGAATTAAGGCAAGAACTGAAATCAACTCAATTAGCTAGTCGTTTAGTCAATCTAAATGAAACACGACAAAAGATATTTTACGGTTTTATGAATACTTTATCTAGTTTAATAACTGGAAATGAAGGAAAACTTGATCCAGATGATCCACAAACTTACAAAGATTTCCTTATTAATATAACGTCAGCCAATGAAAAGCGTTCACAAGAAATTCAGTCCATTAAAACTTCGGAAGATAGCACACAATTGTATCATCAAGAACTAAGAGATATGCAAGAAAAAATAGAAAATTTAAATAAAAATATTGGTCAAATGAAATTGGAAAAACAAAAATTATCGGAACAAATACATGGTTATGAAAAACAGCTGAATGATGAAAATCTATCAGCTATTGATAAAAAACAATATTTTAAAGATAAACAAACAACAGAGGATGCTCTTAATGCTCTTGAATCATCTATTCAACTCGCACGTTATGCACACGAAACAGCACAAAAAAAGAAAAATTTACTCAACTACATCAAAATGACACCAAATCTTTTTGTATTTTATGCTACAATCGAACATCGTCTTCAGAGTCTATTCAATGGTGTACTCACTGCGCAGAGTGGACTATTTCAAACACAATTATCGACAAAAAAAGCTGCAGGAGCAAATTTTATAATAGAAAACTTACCGCTTGATGCTATACCAGAGGTTGGTTCATTTTTAGGTCCAGTTAAGAATGCAACAAAATGGCTGGTTGAAACATTAGATAAAAAACATCAGAAAACTGAATGGTATAATATCTCAGTACTTGGAAATATTGAGGAACTACAAAAAACTGCATCAACGACAGCTGGACTATTGACACTATACTATAATCAACAGATTCAACTGATCGACACCGCAGCATCGAAAACTAGAGGTAGTAACAAATTTAGCACAGTTGTCGTCATAACATGAGAATTTGTCGAAGGCAGCCCAGAACCAGAAAGCGAGAAAACCATTGTATTAATAGCTGAATTTATTGTTGAATTAATAATTGATACTCTCAAGTCACAAGATCGTAAAAAGAATGAAAAGAAAAAAGAACCAAATCAAATTGTTCCAGATAAGCCTTTAGCTGAACAATTATGGTTATTTGTAGCTAAGAAAAATTTATTAAAATTATCAAAACTTGAATCATTCATGACGACAACTGGATTTGGATTAGCTAAAAGGGTGATTCTCATTCGAAAAAGAACAGATGGAAAAGTTATACAAGTCCGAGTTCGACAACTATTTGGCTATGTTTCATTGATTATTGGTGATGGAAGTATCTATCGAGTTGAAACTAGCACAACTGATAAAAATAAACCACCAGAATTTGATGATGTGGAAAGCATTTTTGGATATGTATTTCTCGATCCTTTTCTGGTTGATGATAAATCAATTATTGACACAATAGTTGAAGATCGTAAGCTTAAAAAACGTGCCAGAACTGATCCAGATCTAGCGAAATTAGCAGCTGATGATACGGTGATTGAAAATGTTCAAGCTTTAAAAGAAGTATCTTCAGAGAATGGTAGCAATGATGGTATTACAAAACGTATGGCACTCTCCATTGGTAAGATACTTGAAGATCAAAAAATATTTTTAAAGAAAGATGAAGTTGATGATAAATTGAATAAACATCAAGTTGCTATCCGTTACGATATAAATGTTTTACGCGATGAAACTAAAAATGCAACAAATAATTTTCAAACATCAATAGATGCTGCCTATGAAAAAATTGATAAAGATTTTGATGATTTTGCACAAAAACTACAACGCTATGGTGACGAACAATATAAGAAAGCTTCAAAAAAAATTAATGAACAGCAAAAACAACTTGAAGAACGCTTTGAAAAGGAAAATGCAATACGTTTGACAAAAATAGAAGGTGATCTGAAAAAGAAATCTGATGATATGATGACTATTACTAATAGTGCTAAACAAGAATCACAGACAGCTGTTCAAACATCAAAAGCAGCCCACGACTTAAGTATAAAATGTCAACAGGATGCAACAACAGCAAGGAGAAAAGCAGAAGCACTTGTTGAATCGATTGATCAACGTAAAAAGGAAATACAACAGGTAATTAATGACAGTATGAACATACTACGGCAAACAGTTAACGAACAGAAACAGGCATATGAAAAGAGTTTATCAGAATTTCAAAGACAAAGAGAAATGGAATTAGAAGCTTCACGTGTATTAGCTGCAGAGTTGATCAAGCGTGCAGACGACGCGGAAAAAAGCACTAAAAAAACGAAAAAGCAAATGATAAAATTAGTTGAAAATCATAAGAAAGAAATAGAGAGACGAGAAAAAAGACAAAAAGAAGAAACAGACAAACTAACTAAAAATTACAATAAGAAAATAGAGCATTTACTGGGATCTCAGAGAAAAGAACGAAACACATTTGAAGATAACATTAAACGAATGAATCGTAAAATTGAACAAGCGGCAAATGATTCTAGGAATGTAGCAAATGATGCTAGAAGAGCAGCAAATGCTAGTGAAAAGACACTAAAAAAAAAGCGAACACTTAGTCGAGAAAGCTGATTAGACCGAAAATATGTATTTTTTTCTTATTTTATTGTAACTATTTCTCTGTATTACTCATCATTTATTTTACTTAATAAACAATATAGTGCAATAAACGAGACGAAGAAACATTTTCAAGTATCTAACTCATATTATGTGTGAATTTTGTGCATAGAACAGATATCAATGAGATATCTGTAAAATTTCAAAAGATTATATTTGGTCTTTTTAATGTCACCATTCTTTTTATATTCTGCAATATTTAAAAAAGAACAAGAATAAAATGCTATATTATTAATTTAATTTGATTAAAACAATTACATAAAAGACTGAAAAATGAAAAGATTAATACTGAGATAAATTACTACAATACTATATAAAGCATTTCATAATTATTCAAAATAATTATAAAGTGGCAAATACTAGTATAGGATGACTCATAAAGAATCGAATATCTTACACTAAAAATCTATTCACAGAAGAATAGAGCATCCCTATATACAGATTAAGTAAAATTAAACTTGATTTCTTTTCTAAAAAAATTCAAATGAAAATAAAACGTCCATGAAGGTGAATATTCGAGTAATGGCTCTATTTCTGTTATACTGATGATAGCAATTAAACACACAGGAAAATAGAACATAATACTAAACAAGATATATTGGGATTTTCGGTAGATTTCGTGATAGAATTAGAGCGAGGATGGGGGTGAGTGAAGCAAGCTACCATAACAGGTTTCGACTTTGCTTAAAAGTTTTTTCAAATGGCTTTATCAAATCTTGGATAAAAAATCCAAAATAGAAAAAGCAAATTTTTATTTTGTTTTATTTCATCATTTTTGTTTTCCTAATAAATTTCATAAAGATGATTAGAATTAGCTTGTAATGAAAATATAAGACGTAAAGGATTATTAAGTACGTAGCATATATTTTTTTTGTCTAGATTGATGAGTTTACATTATTATATGTAAGGTTAGGTTATTTGATTAGTTACATCTGGTGAATTGTTAATTTTCTGTAGAGTAATCATAAAAAGATAAAGACATGTTTGCACTAGTTCCAGTTTAGATTTTCGTCTAATAGTAGTGTCAATAATTGATTTTGTTTGCATAACAGGTGTATTAATAAATGTTTTAGTATACAATTGATGAATGTCCTTTCTAGTAGATCGTAACCGATTTTCATAGGACCTATGAATAATAAGATGACTTTTAAGTTGATTTAATTGTTAATCTTGTTAATTTGGCGATGAGAGCTTTCATCTGACCTGAGTATATACTATTTTTCTCGTAGACAGTTCAAACACCTTCATTATTAGAGAGATAAAGGCTTATCCTTTTAATCAGGACAGATGTGAGCTCAACTTACGTGAAATCAAAAGATCTACTTGAACATTAGAAGAAGAAGGCTGAATGAAGAAAGGAAATGTAAGTCATAAGGCAACTAAAATCTTGTCTGTTTCTTATAAAGTATTTCATCAAACTATAGACGCTTGTTTAATAGTATGTTGTCACATCGGTGTTTATGACTATCATCTTCGTTCATTTAATACAAGAAGAACACTAAACGAATTCAGATCTTTTTCTATTTTTGATTGGATTTAGCTTATACAACATTAGGAAGTATAATTGGTAAATTTCGTGAATAATTTAAAGAACGTTCTTTTTCATTAACTGTATCTGATTTTTCTTTGTAGATGATAGAGAACACATTACCATATGGCTTGATAATGCTTCTTAGTATAATATCCTTAGCGATGACTCAATTATGCTAAAACGTGTTTCATGAAAAATAGCTATTCAGTAATGGCTTAAAAATCATGATTTGAGATTTCTGCAGACGTCCGTAAAAGTACAAATAGTGGAATTAGTGATAATCAACGCATATTGGAAAATGTTTTTAGTAAGTCATTCTTTATCATGAATGTTCTTTTGGATATTCGCATATTTTTTTTCTATTTTAGTTCAAAAAATTGATTGCATTACATGAAAGTATAGAGTGATAGTCATATGGAAGGAGAAATTCAACCGAACTTACAAGCTAATACAAGAAGAAAAGGCTCTGAAAACAGTTATTTTGTGCATCAGATAACTAGTAAGTTTTCTAATTGATTTATGATGTCGTACATAAACAATATTGATGCTCTTGTCAAGTAATCGATAGAGGAAAAAACATGCACTCGATTTCGCGTTCAAAACACTCTAAAATCGAAGTAGATATTCAGTTATTTTAATATTTCAGCTACCGTCAGTCCACTCATAAGTCACGATCTGACTTCAGAACATTTATCAAATGTTGAATATATTAGATTGAATGTTTTACTCAAACTTTCGTTCTCTTTTAAATCTTTTTTTATATTCTATCAATTGTATGAAAAAGGTAAGGAGAGAAACAATCGCATATAATAGAAAGGTATTTTATGAATAGAAATCTATTCTAATTTAAATCATTTTTATGACGTATTTTAAACTTTTCTTTTTACGTCAAAGAGAATAAAAATAATATTTTAGTTATCTGTTATTATTTACTGCTTTTCTTCTCTTTCGTATATTTTTTATCAGTAGTTCCGTTCGTATAAATATTCTTTTTTTGCTTTTAATCTAAAAGGAAAAATATTTTATATCAACATTTCCTGTAAAAAAAAATTGTAATAACAGAGAAAAAAATATATAATATAACAAATGGAATTATTTTTATATTACATTCATTTAATGTCGTTCTTTAAAAATATATTCTATTGTGTTCAATTAATATTGGTGATAAGTTCACCTCAAATTAATCTTTATTTTACTGATTGGATAAATTCTAGTAACAATGAAATTGCCTTTCAACAAGATTGTCTTTATGTTACTGCTTCAATTAAAAAAGAAAGTGATCCTCATCAGATTATATCGTATTATTTAACTGAATTACCATTAACATGGAATATTCAAGAAAATAATTTCGATAAAAAATTTACATTTAATGAACTTTTTCAACAAAATATAACAAGTCAACAATTATATATTTGGTCAGCACCAATTGATATTATTGAACGTTATCAATTCTATTTAAATCAAATTTCAATATCAAATAATTTATCTTCAATATCATTAGAATTATATTATAATTGTACATCACCAAGATTTGGTTCATTATGTCAATATTCATTTGATATTTCTAAAACATATCATACCTCATTATATGAAATAATTCTTAATTATTATCAATATAAATATGAACCAAATTCTTTAACATGTTATATTCATTTAGAATGTAATCGAGGTTTAACATTATCATGTCTTGATTGGACTGAAATTTGTGATAGATATATTGATTGTCAAAATGGAATTGATGAAGAATATTGTTGGCAACTTGAAATAAATGAATGTAAAGAAAATGAATATCGATGTGATAATGGACAATGTATACCTAAAATATTTTTTCATGATGATGATAAGAATTTTGAATGTCTTGATCGATCTGATGAAATTTCAGGTTGGTCATCAGTAGTAAATTTAATTGGTGAACCAACATTTACTAATGAAGATATTACATGTCCTTGGCGATATTTCCATATAACAACAAAATTTACAAATTCATGTGTACAAAAACGTAATAGTTTACTTGAACAAATGATACTTTTAGATACCCCAAATTTATTATCGGATATATGTTGGTTAGCATTTAAATGTGAATATACAATTTCAATTTCATTCGATCCGAAATGTCATAATCTCTGTCGTAATGAAACATATAAACAAATAATCAATAGAACATGTCCTGATATATTGATAATACCAGCTCGACCACTTATATTTAGTCATATTTATTTTGCTTATCTTAAAAAATCTATTTTAAATTCAAGTTCTGAACGTCATCCACAGTATGTATGCTATAATAATCAACTTTGCAGTGGATTTCATTCTAATGAAAGTTTATTGATATTTAATAATACCATATGTCATCGTCCAGAAGATTTTCCAATTAAATTTCCAACAAAAATAAAATCTAATTGGATAAATAACTATATTCCATCCTTATTTGCATATCTTTATCAATGTAATACAATTATCTATAATCATCCAACAATTTGTAATAATTTGAATATGTATCAATGTATTAATTCATCCAAATGTATATCAAAATATCGTCTTTGTGATGGTTTAAATGATTGTAATTATAAAGATGATGAAGAATGAAATTTAAATAATAATATTTGTTTAATATATAGTTCTGAAATACTTTTTAAATGTTTAACAACAAATAAATGTATATCATTAAAACGATATGGTAATGGTTTATGTGATTGTGGATTAAATAAATATGGTTTATGTGATGATGAAATTTATATAAATAATTATATTAAAAATCATATATCATTTCCAACAATATGTGATGGTTTTACAGAATTATTACCTATTATTATTAATGGTGAAAATCATACAGATGAAACTGAATGTCAATATTGGCAATGTAATAATATATATACAAAATGTAATGGATTTTGGAATTGTTTAAATGGAATTGATGAAATTGATTGTAATTTATCATCATCATCATCATTATTAAAATGTCCATATAAACATCATATTTGTGTTTCACCATATACATATAAACTTATGTGTTTACCTATTTCAAAAGCTAATGATGGATATATTGATTGTATTGGTGCAACAGATGAACCACAATTATGTCGATCAAATACATTTGAAGTTAATGAAAATAATTTCTATTGTCAAAATGATACTATTCAAATTTGTATACCAACTTATGATCTATGTGATAGTGACAAAAAATGTATGTATAGAAAAACTAATCAACTTTGTTATCGTACTCAAACTAATGGTCGATATACACTTATTTGTAGAAAAGGATATGAATTAATACGTTCTGATACTGAAAAATTTCTTTGTGAACGTTTTGATGATACAAAAAAAGCAAAAATTACATATTTTTCTATTGATACAAAAAAAGAATTAGATAATAAATTAATTATTCAAAAAAGAAATATTCCTATTGATATTACATCAAATATATATCAATGTCATCGTGGTCTTCCTTTACGTGTTTGGTTAAATATTAATAAAAATTTGAGTACTATAGCATGTCTTTGTCCACCTAGTTTTTATGGTGATCGATGTCAATATCAAAATCAACGAATTAGTCTTACATTAGTTTTTCAAACATCATCACATTCTCGACAAACATTATTTACTTTAATTATATTACTTATTGATAATAATAATGAACAAATTATTCATTCATATCAACAATTAACTTCCCTAGTCGAACATCTTGTAAGCAAGATCTGGAAATCTTGGGATTGGTAAGCAAGATCTTGGCAAGATCATGGAAAAGATAATTTGTTTTTTATGAAAGAGCATATCTTGATCATATCTTATATATCTGTACGACAGATCTTGGAAAGATCTGTTCTAAGATATCAAGATACTGAAAAGATCCAAGAAAAGTTAAGGTAAAATTATCTTGTACCAAGATCTTGAAAAGACTAAAGCGACATCAATATTATATAAAAATAATCAAAAAATTCTAATTAATTGTTGAAAATCATATATAAATCATATGAAGTTAGAAAACTATGTTAAAAAATTTTTTTTCGTTATCATGTGTATCGACCAATGGAAACAGAGACTGTGAACACAAAGACAGTAGACTGATCCAAACGAACTTTTATTCATTAGATTCGATAGCATTTTAAAACTTTGTTAATCAATCTAATATACGTTCATTGACGATAATTTACTGCCTTTTTTTCAGATGTTCATCAACTTTGTAATATTTATTGTAGATATCAATAAACAGTTGATCAAAAAATTTATCTATCATCATGTTCTCATCTAGTGCTGAAATGTATGACGGAGATCATTCAAATTTAGAATTAGTAAAGACTCGTCGCTTTTATGTTTTTTTTTTTTTTTTTATGAAATTTTTATTGTGTTTCGTGTTCATATACATGTTTTGTGGTGTGTGGTTTTTTTAAACGTTAGATGTAAAGATATTTGTATGAGTTTTCGCGAAATATTGATTATTATTGTGTAAAGTTTCTTTTTACGTGGTCAAAATAAAGGAGAATATCGTACTAAATACAAAATCTCATGCTCAAGATCTCAATTATAGGTAGCCAAGATCTTAGTAAGGTATACGTAAGATACTGAAGAATCGTACATAAGATCTTTACAATCTGTACCAAAGATCTGAGCAAAGATCTTATGTACAAGATAATCCAAATATCTGTACCTAAATTTCCAAGATCTGTTCACTTATCTGTACCTTGGATCTTGACCAAGATCTTGCTTGCAAGATGTTCGACTAGGGTTATATTTATATTCGACATTGTCAAATTAAATTTAATATTTATTTACTTTATTCGACTCGACCAAAGAATTCGAAAAAAAATTATTTTATTCATATTGATATTTATGAAAAAATTTCATTTGGATACCGTGCAAGTTTTTTAATACCATTAAATTATACTTTTTTGCCTGTACACCGTCTTGCTTTTCAAATAGATATTCCACATAATAATCACACATTAGAAACATGTTCAAATCATCAATGTAATCATGGTCGATGTATTAAATATTTTAATAATCCAAAAGATAATTACTTTTGTCAATGTTATCAAGGATGGTCTGGAAAATATTGTACAATTCCATATACATGTACTTGCTCGCTAAATTCATTATGCATTGGTATTTCAGCAAATAATCGATCTATATGTATTTGTCCTCTTAATAGATGGGGTCCTCGTTGTTTAATCCACAGTACAATATGTCAATCTGATCAAAATATAACATGTCTTAATGATGGTTTATGTGTACCTGTAGAAGAAAATTTAATACCTAATGAACAATTTCTATGTATCTGTCGAAAAGGTTTTAGTGGAAAAAGATGTGAAATAAATGATAATAAAATAATTGTTACATTTCATAAAGATATTATTTTACCACAAGTTATACTTGTTCATTTTATTCGTGTAATTAATAATGGTCAACCAGAAAATGGTTCTACATTTAAAAATATACCTATTGGACAAAATTCAATAATTATACATTGGTCACATCCATTTCATATAATATTTATTGAATTATTTGATAATGATTTTTATTTAATAACTGTTCAAAATCAATATAAACAATCGGAAATAATTAATAAAATAATTAATTCATCAGATCATTGTAAACATATAAAAGAAATTTTAAATGATACAATTATACAATATCATTTAATTCGTCGAATTAAATATTATCATTTAGTATGTCAAAAAGAATCATTATTATTCTTATCTTGTTTTTATGATGAAAATTATTTTTGTTTATGTAATTATTATGAAAATCAACGTTTAGCTAATTGTTTTGAATTTAATTCATCAATTGAACATAATTGTTTTGGTCAAAGTAATTGTGAAAATAATGCACAATGTTTACAAGATAAACCAAATTGTCCACAAACATCAATGTGTGTTTGTCCAATATGTTATTATGGTACACGTTGTCAATTTAGTTCAACATTATTTGGTCTTTCACTTGATGCTATTTTAGGTTATCATATTCAACCAAATATTAGTATTAGATATCAATTACCTATTGTAAAATTTAGTATTATATTAACAATAATTATGACTATTATTGGTTTTATTAATGGGATATTATCATTAATTACATTTAAAAATAAAGAATTACAAAAAATTGGTTCAGGACTTTATTTAATAAGTTCATCAATTAGTACAATATTTACAATAATAATATTTTCATTAAAATTTTGGTTACTGATTTTAATACAAATGGCGTATATTAATAATCAAACATTTATATATATTCAATGTATATCTATTGATTTTTTACTTCGAATTGGTTTAAATATAGATCAATGGTTAAATGCATGTGTAGCTATAGAACGAGCAATGACTACAATAAAAGGTATTCATTTTAATAAAAGAAAAAGTAAACAAATAGCTAAATATATTATCATTTTTATAATTGTTTTAATAATAATTACAACTATTCATGATCCTATTTATCGACGTTTAATAGATGATAATGATGAAAAACGAATATGGTGTATTGTAACATATTCATCAAAATTACAAATATTTAATTTAATAATAAATATTTTTCATTTTTTTACACCATTTATTATTAATTTAATATCAGTTTTTATTATTATTAAAAATACTACAAAACAACGATTAAGAATTCATGTTAATAAAACTTATCGAAAATTATTTTTTATACAATTTCAACGTTATAGTCATTTATTTCTTGCACCTCTTCTATTAATTATACTTGCATTACCACGTTTAATTATTTCTTTTACATCAGGTTGTATGAAATCAAATAATGATTCATGGTTATTTCTTATTGGATATTTTATATCATTTATTCCATCTACACTTACATTTTTAGTATTTGTTTTACCATCAAAATTATATAAACAACAATTTTTTAAATCTATTAAACACTATCGACGATCATTAAGAGAAAATCGAATATATCCTATATCATAATAAGATTTTAAATTAAATCATTTAGTGGGATATTTCTCTATATATTTTTACAAATAGATCTTAAAATCTTTTCAAATAAATAAACTATACTAATATTAATGACATAGAATTTTTTGTATAAATGGTTTAACAACATTAAAAAGTGCATTTCGAAATAAACTTCCACCAGTTAATGTATAAATATAAAATGGCATTCCACTAGCTATAAATGGAAGAAAAGTTAATAC
>JAJEKB010001423.1:15473-101671 GCA_022393335.1 Macrotrachela quadricornifera | reverse complement strand
CCACTAATAATAACAATAATACCAGCTATTGATGATGTAAGAAAAAAAATGGCTGATGGATTTGAACGAAGAGTTCGTTGACCTAGGACAAGAATGTTAAGAATATTTCCAATTGTACCAAATATATAGATGAAAATAGGTACATAACGATTGAGAAGAGTTGATGTTGTATTCAACGTTGCAATAAGACCCAAACTTGTATTCGATGATGACATATTTTTATTTTGTACTGAATAAATTCGTAATAAATTCTATATTGTAGAATGATAATGATTATTGAAGAAAAAACATAATAATAAAAATATGACTTTTAATGTCGGTCAAAACTTATTTCTCGGGTATTTAAGTTTAGTCGTTTGTCTGTTTGTGACATATAATCACATAATGATAATAGTCTATTATCGAAATTTGTTTTTTCTTAATGATAATCTGTTTATAACGATTATCCAACGACACAAAAATGTTTAGATATTGTAAGATTAATTTATTGATGAAGAAAAAGTTTGTAAAGAAAACATTTAATTATTGCATGCTTTGTCAATTCTTCTGTTGTTTATATATGTTTAGAATATATTCATGTTAACAAAATCATTAACGAATGACTAAATTCAATGAGTTTTGTGTTGTTGAACTAAGTCGGATTAAAAATAATCCGAAGCCGTCTTTACTATAACCATCAAACATGTCATGAAGAACGAAGACAAATTCTTATTAATTCTAATTAGGCATGCACCGAGCCCGGGAATAAACCGGGAATCCCGGGCTCGGTCATTCCCGGTACCGGGATTCCCGGGAATTGAAGTACTTATATAAAGGTACCCCAGAGTCCTCAACTACAATACTATGGGGGCACCCTTAGGTCCTCATTTGCTATACTATAGGGGTACTCTTGGGTTCTCTTCTGCTATACCATGGGGTACCCTTGGGTCCTCAACTGCTATACTATAGGAGTACCCTTAGGTCCTCATTTGCTATACTGTAGGGATACTCTTGGGTCCTCATCTGCTATACCATGGGGTACCCTTGGGTCCTCAACTACTACACTATGGAACACCCTTGGGTCCTCATCTGCTATTCTATGGAGGTACCCTTAGGTCCTCATCTGCTATACTGTCGGGGTACTCTTGGGTCCTCATCTGCTATACCATGGGACACCCTTAGGTCCTCATCTGTTATTATATAGAGGTACTCTTGGGTCCTCACCTACTATACTATGGGGGTACTCTTGGATCCTCATCTGCTACTCCATGGGGTAACCTTAGGTCCTCATCTGTTATTCCATAGTGGTACTCTTGGGTCCTAATCTGCTATACAATGGGGGTACCCTTAGGTCCTTATCCAATATACTTTAGGGGTACCCTTGGGTTCTTAAATGCCATACTATAGGAGTACCCATGGGTCCTAAAGCTAGACATCGCGCCATATATTTATTCTACTAGTAACTAAGTATGTATCGTCAAGTGCTGATCGCTGCATCCGCTTTCGCATAAGTCCAGAAATGGTCCAATCAGATGGCTGCAAAATGTAGCTCGCTTATTTTGCGGACAACTGTCGGAGATTCTATGAGGACTTTTGTAGAGCACCCTTGATAACCTCAAATTGGCCCGAATAACCCTATATTCCATCTTTATCTTCATGGAGAAAAACCTTCTCGAAATCTGATTGGTTGAAAATGTAACTCACTTATTTCACGGACAACCGTCGGAGATTCTATGAGGTCTTTTGTAGAGCACCCTTGATAACCTCAAATTGTCCCAAATAACCCTATGTTCCATCTTTATCTTCATAGAGAAAAATCCAAGGGGGAAAAAGCGGATCGTGGGATCGTCGGATTGTCGGTATCGTATGTATCGCCATTGGATTGTCGGTATTGTATGTATCGCCAATGGATTGTCGGTATTGTATGTATCGCCAATGTATCGTTGGTATCGTATATATTGCTAATGCATCCTCCACATCCTCAATAGATATTTTATTTCTTCATTTCATTCTGATCATCTCCCTCGTTGACTACAGATTCTTATTAAACATAATGTTCTCTGATATACGAGCTAGTTCCATCTAAGCGAACATTAGAATTATTTGAATTGTCAAATCAGAGCACAAGTAAATAAAGAAGAGCTCTCTGTCGATATCAGAAATCAAAACATGTCACCAGTCAGATGGATATCAAGATTGCTGTATCGTACAGAGCAATTTTGTTCATTCGTATTTTATTAAAACATAAAAATTAAGAATCAATAAGTAAAGTATTATAATATTTTTTTTTTCCATAATATGTGGAAATATCAAATGTAAAATAGTATTTATTTTATTATGTGAAAGGAAAAAAAGGAATTTTTTGGTCTCTACAAGGCCAGTTTCGACCAGAACCGAAAAGAACATGATGGTACAAAACAACTAGAACGCAATCTTGAGTGATATTCATTGTGTTAAACTGTTACCAGAAATAGTTGAATTATTATTATTATTGACTTCATTATTCATTGCATTATGTTATTCTTTAGATTATTTTAATTATAATGCATTTATTATTAATCTGAACTAAGTTTGTGATGTTATCAAGTTCATGTGTTCTGGTTTTCAACATTCTCAAATTTTTCAAATTGGACTCAACTTGCATGTTCTTGCTAAATTTTACATCATCATGCTCTGATTATTTTGGTTGAAAATGGTCGTATAGAGACCGAAACTTCCATTTTCCGTTCGTATTACAAAAATACAATAACACTTATTCTACACTAAATATTTCTACATGTTATTGAATTACATATCAAGATAAACAATGATGTTTTTTTAAATTTCATATCACGGATTCATACACAACATAGCATATGCATAAGGTACATAAGACATTCAACCGTATACCACACACAACACAACACATAATACACATACTACACACAACAGTTTATATACAAGTCAGAAACATTAGACAGATACATGTTATACTTTTCATACATTCTAAACATATCACACACTTCCAATGTTCAATTTCATTCTTTTGTAAAACATTATCGACTTGTCTGCTGAACACGTTGAAGTCTATCAGCCGAAAGTGAAGGTTTGCTGTCGGTAAGAAGCCAACATGCAGTTTGTCTATGCATAAATTTTTCGGTTCCGTCAATTTTAATACGAAAATATGAATTGATTTTTGAAGTAGAAATCTTGTTAAAAATTCGTACTCCTTTAAATTGTGAAGTTTTTCGATGAGAGTCAAAAAGCAACTCTTCAATTTCATCTTCCGAAGAACTTTCTGTACTCATGTCAATTATATCAAGATCATTTTCTGCTTCGGAATCTGATTCATCATCAGAGTAGCATTCCAACCTTCGCTATAATCAATAGTGTGAGAGGTTTTTTCAATTTGAGCACACACAAATGCACTCACTTCACTCAAACTACTTCTCTGTGCCTCTTTTAAAGTTTCATCAATACCAAGTATAGACAACATTTCATATGCATCATCAAAAGCATGATAAATTGTTTTTTCAATAGTATTTTTTGTTAAGATGTTGGTAGAAACTTGCAAACGATCAGTTAGTGGTGCAGGTGTTTTGTAATATCGTTTGTGATGTTTAGGAAAGCTTAAACAACATTCAGAATCATCATGCTCATTTTGTCTTTCAATGTCTTGTAAGACTGAAAGTTTGCCAGCGCGTCTAAGAACTTGATCGACTGTAAAATTTACATTTGACAAGAATGTGCCAGACATTGATCGTGTTAATCTGAATATATTTTCACAAGTCTGTGAATTAAAACTTGGTATAGACAAAGCTGATTCAGGTAACTCAAGCTGACAAACAAGAAGAACAACTGAAAGTAATGTATGGGCGTTGATTTCAATTTAATGATAAGCAGCCATTGTAATAAAGAATGGATTTCTGATGTTCTTCTGATATTTTATGGAAAGTCTTTCCACGTCAGCTAACTGTAACCAGCTCCACCAAATTCGACATATAAATACTGCTAACCAGCTATGATATATTCGATCCATAATTGATGTATTTTTTTCAATATAAGCCAGTATAATACTACGTAACAGGCGTAAGTACATTTGTGTAGCATACGAGCCAGAAGCATCTTCAAGAGCAGACAAAACATTAACACTAGAGATCTTAACGCACGAACTAAAATTTTCTCTATCTTTTGGTTGAATATCTGTTTTAATTAAACCATGAATCAGCTTCGACTGATTCTTAATTAAATCTAATAGTACATCAATCGATATTTGTTCCTCTCCAATTATCATTGAGGCGGACTTAGAAAGAAGACGATTGCGAATCTTAGTACACAAGTGTACCGGATCCTGAAAACAAAAAAATAGCTGTCTGGTTCGCATAAAGAACCACGAAGACCACTCTTTCGGTAACTTCACTTCAAGCACATCACTGCGTTCACTCACAAGTACATTAGGCAGCTTTGCAAAAAATCCTGTAATGAGTCGCATTGCTCTTAAATATTTTGCATCGCAGTCAGTTGAAAAAGCAAGAATTCGAATATTCGAAAGCCGAGAATGGTCATATATCCACAACCAACGACGAACACCGAAAAAAAATAACAGCAGAATGCAAAACCCTAAAAAGGTATTTGAAAGTGCAACGAATAATAAACCCTTCTAAACCATATTGTAACCTTTTCTAAACCCTTTTGAATATCTTACAAAACCATCATTTTAAACGTATATTAAAACAAAAAACCCTCTAAAAGGGTATTGGACAGAGTTTTACGAAATTTATTAAGCATAATAGAAGTCATTTACAAACGTTTATGAAAGGGTATTAAGAACTAATAAACCCTTAAAGGGATTATTATTCGTTGCACTTTCAGAAACCTTTTTAAAGGGTATATGAGAGTTAAGAACCCATTCAATTTCGCTTCCAAAAGTTTAGCGAACCGTTTGAGAGCTATGCATATACACGGAAAAGGTTTTAGAAAGGATATCTAACACCTTCCACGGTACCTGAAAGGTTTCTGAAAGGGTATGCTAGTTCTACCATCTACTCTCAAGAGTATCTGAAGGAGTATACTAGACCTATCATGTACTCTCAAGAGTATTTGGAGGGATATTCTAGACCTATCTTCTACCCTCGAGGGTATTTGGAGGGGTATTTTAAAGGATGATCAGAAAGTTCGACCTCTCTTAGTAAATCAATAGTATTTATCGTAAATTTATATATAGTTAATTGATCAAATTATGTGATCTTATAGAGGAAGAGTAAAGCTATCATCTGAAAAAATATCTCGAAATGCTCAAACGTAAGATAATGTTATGGTTATTTTATTAATCACGGGTGAATATTTTCATTTTACATTTCGTGAGAAAAATATTTAAAAAACGTTTTTAATAAAATATCTAAATGATTTAAAAGTTCAACATATATAACAAACTTACAAATCATTTAGATATCATATCGAAAAACACTTTTTAAATATTTTTCTCAATAAATGTAAAATGAAAATATTCACTCGTGATTAATAAAATAACCATAACATTATCTTACATTTGAGCACTTCGAGATATTTTTTTCAGATGATAGTTCTACTCTTCCTCTACAAGATCACATAATTTGATCAATTAACTATATATAAGTTTGCCATAAATACTATTGATTTAGTAAGAGAGGTCGAAACTTTTTGATCACCCTTTGGGTCTATCATCTGCTGTAAGGATATCGAACGACAGATTTGCGAGAATGACTATTATTACAGCTAACGAGGGAACGTTTTTAGATGATAAAACGTTTTTGAACTAAAATAGCTCCTATCTTGTAGAGTCCAATCAGTCATGAAATATCCTAAGTTGATTCAACCCCATAGCCCGCTTTTAGATGGAGTTATGACCATTTTAATGGTTTTTTAACTTATAGCATTATGTAAATCGCTATAGAAAATAAGAGAATTTCGATCTCAGATTTTATCCATAAAGAAGACTCACGACCACTAGTATGTTATAAAAGTTTTAGATAAAACGAATGCAATCTTCTTAATATAATGAAATTTAAAACAAACACTATTTTTTGCACGATGTTAAAATTTATCTTGAAAAAGGGTCTTTTTTCTGAATTTTATTATATTAAGAAGGATGCATTCATTTTATCTAAAACTTTTATAACATATTAGTGATCGTGAGACCTCTTCATGAACAAAATCTGAGATCGAAATTCTCTCATTTTCTATAGCGATTTACATAATGCTATAAGTCAAAACAACATTAAAATGGTCATGACTCCATCTAAAAGTGCTATGGGGATGGATTAACTTAGGATATTTCATGACTAATTGGACTCTACAAGATAGAAGCAATTTTAGTACAAAAGCTTTTTATCACCTAAAAACGTTCCCTCGTAAGTGAAAGGCACATCTATCACACATCTTTCCTAACTAGGATCCCCGTGCGCCTTATTATTTAGGTTTCCGTTTTTGACCATTTTGATCGACAATAGTACTAGATTTGTTACGGCAGATGAGTTCTAGACGGAGCATCTCACCTTAGGAATAATAGTCCGAAAGATCGAGAGATAAGCTTTAAGTTACGGTAGGTCCTAAAGTTTTGTTTTGTTGCAAACGGTAGGAGCTCGGACTGATTTTAAAATTTAGCGAAGGTTCAATGCTACAGTTTAAGAGGAATTGGTTTTTCATTCGTTTTGCATTATAGTCAATTTGTGATTTATGATCTACAAAAAAAAATCAAAAGAAAGGAAAATGCAAACAAGTGAAAAATGAATCTCTCTTAAACTAGCATTAAACCTTTGCTAAATCTTAAAATCAGTCCGAGCTCGTACCGTCTACAACAGAACAAAACTTTAGAACCTACCGTAACTTAAGGATTGTCTCTCGATCTTTAAGACTATTATTTCTATGGTAAGATGCTCCGTCTAGAACTCATCTGCTATAACAAATTCAGCACTACTGTTGATCAAAATGGGTAAAAGCAAAAGTATATATATTTCAATAGGAACCTTGGAAAGGTGGAAACCCGATTTGAGTCATCTCATTCTCACGAAAAAAGAATGAGTTTTATCTTGCATTGAAACTCAGCGAAGGAATAAGAATTTTTGGTATTTCTCAGCGTCACACAAACTAAGAAACTCTTTTCACAGACGGCGTAATCGAAAAAATCAGAATAACTTTCTATGTCATATCTGACGAAGAAATGGCGCTTATAATTCGAGTATTTAAAAGAAAGGAAATCTGTGTTTGTACATTAGCCGAGAGAAGCATAAAGCGTCGAACGACATATCTTACTTACTGACAAAACTGACTCTTTCCCTATGTTATAGTTAGCAAAGAATTTTTCTAGATGAACACTCTCTGTCAAGTCGTGATCTTGTGTATTTTGTAAGACATAATGAATTAAATCTGTGTTAGAAAATGTAGATGATTATTATTGGCTTGCAGTGGAAATGGATATCATTCTTACCATAACGATAATGACCGTTCTAAAGAAATATGACTGCTGGTGATGATCTGAATGGCAATGTCATGGCTTCCAGCCATGATACATCACTCTCTTCTCTTCTACAAGCTGTATATACATTCTTGAGTCATATACTCATGACTGGAATTCTTAAGTCATTCTCATATGATCGAGATTCCTGTGTCATTTGTATATTACAGCCTATATATACGTTTCGCTTCCTTTCTATTGTGTGTGTCTTCTCTCTTCCCAATAAACATCGTCTTCACAGGCAACAAATCCAAACTATTTTCTCATATGTCTGAATTTATTACAGAATACTGTGTAAATGAAGAGTTGAAGATCATAAAAGAAAAGACTATCAGTGTACAAGTAACACTCACACAGTTGTCGCTATAATTAATTTGGGTGCTCACTATAATTACAAAAAAATTAAAGCGAAGATTTTAGCAAGAATACCTGTTAAAGCAAAGAATACTTTTTTTCCACGGACACTAGGTTCTTTACTTCGGTATTATCTTATAATAAGTGCAAATATACCACTAAACGTTTCAAAATGTTAATGCTCAACAATAATCTATACCATTATTCATCTTTCAAACGATCATCATGATTAGAATTGGAATACTACTGATTCTCAATATAGATCATCGATAGCCATGAGTCTTTTCCGATGTGGACACGACTCGTTAAGTCTTAGAAAATACGTGAAGTCACGAGTTAAAAGTGAATTAAAATCTAACAGCGAAACCTTATGAAGACCAAAAATTGTTGATTGAAAGAACTGAACTAAAGGGAAAAAGCAATTTCTATGTCCTCATGAAATGAAAATCGAGAAATTTCTCTTGAATGAAAATTATATAGCGGAAATAAAGATGGTTTTTATATGCTCCAGCTCACGAAAAAGCTGAGGCTATTTCTATATGTGAACTCAATAAAGTATGAAACATTGTTTTCGAAGTAAAGAGAAAAACAACGATGGCTTTTTTGTAAGTTTATAAAACTCTCCTCTCTATCCAAAATAAAGGAAAAAAAGAATATATTTAAATGACTTAACTAAACACAAAAAGGAGAATTTTCTTCATAACTCTATTGAACGATAAGAGAGAAGCTTTAGGTAAGATTTAATGCATCGAAAAACTCAATTCTCGTCGGACATATCTTTAGAAAACTGAAAACAAGCAACGTTGTTGTACTTGAGTTAAGGGAGGAAAAAGGATCTTCTTCTAGATGTCAACTAAAAAAGAAACTAAAATATCTATATTTATGTGTCAATTTAGCAAAAATCTATACTTCTTTATAGATAAGTGACAAACTAAAAGTGAAACACTCTCTGTGACGCGAATAAATGAGGAAATATAAGTCTATTTCTAAGCTTTGAGTGGCAAAAAAGATTAAAATTTCCTTCTCTATCTCAACAAATGAAAATTGAATCAGAATTGAAACAAAGGAGAAAAGAGTTGATTTCGACATATCGATTAAACAGAAAAGTTGAAGTGTGTTTCTACATTCAGATTGAAAAAAAGCAATTTCTCAACTAAATAAAAGAACACGAATTTGTGTGATAAGGCAAAATACACTGTGCGCGGTCAGTGTAGATAATCTCACAATAAGACAGACACGTTTTCCTCTCAATATAAATGAAAAAATAAAGAACTGTGAATGTTCTCATATATCTATGGAAGCATTAATTCATTCCATAAAATGAATCAAGGAGTATCTTCTTTTTAACTAAACGAAAAAGAGGAAGTTACTTTATTTGATTAAAACTACGCGAGATAAATTTTCGGATAACACGCTAATGCTAACTTTTGGCACTTGCTCCTCAACTATGATGAAAAAAGCACATAGCTTTTAGGAAAGAACGATTTGGTGAGTACACCAACATTACACTACAATAGTATTGTTTGATATACGTTGGATATTACGTTAATTAGGATAGTGTCATCGAAGTGAATTGATTAAAATCAAACCATGTTACCTAAAACCTAACCAGATGAAAAACTCTTTTTCTTCACTACATTAAAATCTTAGATCGATAATCCTTGATCTTAACGAAGATTACTTTGTTTCGTAGATATTCTTACAGTTGTCTAAAATGTTTCGAAGTCTCGTGAGTTTCCTAATATTTACAGCCTTACTCTTACTCTAGGATACTAAATGATTGAGACTTCCTGCGGCTTATGAAAGTTTTCCAGTACCTGAGAGATTTAATCGCTTCAGAACACAATGAAATCTTGTGTTGTGCTCTACACTGTTCAAAAGATAATGCAGCAAATTGAAACAATTCTACTTGTCGAGAAGCCCCGAAAGTTCTAACATCAAGAATTACATTAACTGGAGCTAAACTAAGACTTTACGGAGAATTGATTTGTGCGTGAATGTGACGTGAAGGATATCATTCTGTAGCACTCATTTGAGAAGTGCTGCAAGACATCTATCTAAATTTTGTTATAAAGAAGAAATGAACATTTTTCACAGACAAAATAAATGTACGAGGATTTTGGTGCCTAAAAGGAACGGTCAAAGAGCACGAGAAGAGATTTCCCAATTGGCATGAATAAAAACTCGAGAAATATTATCTTCAATATATTTGTAATAGAAGGATCTTTCATCATTATTATCCATATCATCTAAGTGAACTACCTCACCGCAAACGATTGTGACAAAAAAATCTTCCAGAAGTCACTGTTGACACATAATACACTCAATTCTTGAGAGAAATCTCATGATGTCCCGAACTATTACGAAAAAGTGAATGCGATTAACTCACTTTCATACCATAGACTCCATGTGTCGAAACATACGCAACATTATCCTTGGGTCTCCAACATGAAATCCTTCATGATCATGCGTAGATCAATCTACCACTAGCCAAAGAATACGAAACTCTTACCGATCATTCGTAAACTGATGCACTTCTAACCGAAGGACACAAAACCTTTTGTGATCATCCGTAGATTGATCTACCTGTAGCCGATGTACACGAAACTCTTCATGACCATCCGCGGATCAATATACTCTTAACCGAAGAACACAGAACCCTTCATTATCATCCATAGATTGACATACCCGTAATCATATAATACAAAACCCTTTTTATCATCCGTCGATTAATCCACCCTTCATCGAAGAATGCGAAGCCTTTCTGGACCATCCGTATATTGATCTACTCTTAACGGAATAGTACAGAACCCTTCGTCACCATCAGTAGTTTAATGTACTCTCAACCGAACAACATAGAACCTTTCATGGTCATCGGTATATTGATCCTTCTTTAACCGAAGAATACAAAACCCTTTTGATGAAATCGTGCATTACTATTCTCTCAAAAGTATTTGGAAAATCCTTCTGTTGTAGTCGTGAATTATAATTCCGTAGACAGTATTTGCAAAAACCCTTTTGATGAAACCGTGCATTACTGTTCCCTCAATAGTATTTGGAATAACCCTACTGTTGGAGGCGTACAGCATTATTCCCTGGATCGTATTTGCAAATTCGATTTCCTCGGAAGCGTGGATTATTCTACCCTGTATCGTAGCTGAACAAACGTTAGTCTAAAGATATGATGAGCAAAAACCCTTTGAAATCTCAAGAATGGTCCGCTTCAAAAACCCACGATCACATCAACGGTTTTTCCGTATATGTGACGTCTATAAACCCTTGCAAGGTTTATCTAATGTTAAAGAAAAGACAAGGCTTTTGTACTAAACTGTTATTTTTTACAGTGTAGGCATGCACCAAAACCAGTTTTGAAGTTTTGGGTTTGAGTTTGAGTTTTGGTTTTGGTATTGATAGTTTTGGTTTTGGTGCATGCCTACGACGAACCGTCACAGACGTGCGCACAGGCTCAATAACGTCCCTCTTCGCAGTATTAATTAATCAACCATAATTAACTAATCATCCACAATTAATCATCATTAATTAAATGGTCATAATTAATTATAATTAATTAATCAACGAAAATAATTTTTAATTTATTGGTTTATCATTGCTAATTATAATTAACTTGTAATTGTTTATTAATGTTTCTCGGATATTTTGCGTTCAAAAACTGTTGTCTTGTATAAAAGAAACGGCAATATTTAACCAATTATTAACTAGTCTATTCGAAAAATCCTGTTTTTGTCATTAATTAATCCATTAATTAATTAATTAATGCATGGTCTCTTATTAAAACCGATGATCTTTTGTTCAAACTTAGTCCGTATTAAAGATGGTCATCTATACAAGGAGGGGACTACCTATAAGTTTATTGTCAAGTTTTATCTACCTATGATCAGCACTAGCAGCTATATCGTGTTTCACATTTTAATCCTACAGGGATTGCGCTAACAGCTTTTCATTGTTTTTTAATATTTAAATACGAGCTATTTAGATTCCGTTCTACCGATACCAACAATACAAAATGATCAACAATTTATCGAAACGATGATTACTGAAGCACGTAAAAAACGTAGATTAGAGATTGATGAAAATACATCTAATTCAAATATAACTCGAATTACGATTAAAACTGAACCGGAACAAGTAATTGCTATTTGAACATATCATCGATTCTATTTTAAGTTTGTTTTTAGCCATTAATTAATCGTCCAACATCATTTCAACATTCAGCTGATCACTCGATTACTATGCGTCCGAATTTCGTTTATCAGTTTATCATTAGCTGAAGAAAATTTTATATTAAATGCAATAAAAGATACTAATCCAAATTGTTCATTTTATGAAGCTAAAAAAATAGCTGAAAAAACATATTCAAATATAATTCATCTTAATAATTCAAATTCTTCTTTGCCTGTAAGTGAAGTATGGTTCTATCTATTCTTCTTTTTACATTTCGAAGAACTATATTCGAAACATCTTCATTGGCTTGACGATCTTGAAAAAGAAACAAATATTTCTTCTTTAAATATACATCAACAACGGTTAATTTGTTTGATGAAAAATTATCATCGTTAAATATATCTGCTATCTTTCAGGTCAAGTGAAGTAAACTTCACACGTAAACTTCACATTTGGAGCTGATTTTTCCATCCATATTTTACCGGTCAATTCGAAATCCATGTTTTAAGATATGTAATAGAAATGCTGGATAAAAAGTAATATTTATAAAATAAGTGGTCTGTCTCAAAAGCACTATCCCAAAACAGAACAAAAGTACTCACTACCCGGAAGTATGATTTCCAAAACAGAACACGGTTGTTCTGTTGTGGAAATGACTCTTTGTAGTATTGAGCACTTTTGTTCTGTTTTCGGAGAGTTACTATTCTTTCCCGGAAGTGTGGCAGGACAGGTGAGTTGTTACCTTAATTAATGTTCACCAGGTAATTACTCATTATAGTTAATATCAATAATATAGGGATGAAAAAACAGCCGGTAACGTCGAGAGGTAAAATATGGACTGTGGAAAACATGGATTTGGAGTTTAAATTGTGTGGAGCTCACTTCACTTGACCTCATTATGCAACACGGAAATCATCATGCTGGTTAGTATCACCACTTACATCTTGTACATGTCCAGTTGATCTTAAACAATATAGGTATAAACATTCTGTTGGTCTTGCAATTTTATTTAATATGTACCAAGTTACGGATAAAACTCGTTATACATCATTAGGAAAACGAAAAACTGCAGGTCGTTCAAAAAAGGTTCGTACAGCATTATTACCATGATTGTTTGTTAAAATTGTCTGTTTCTACTATTTATTCTTTTGTGTGTAATTTTTTTTCTCATCCTATACTGTATAATTAGAAGTGTTATTTCTTATACTATCATTCATTATATTAATAAATTTGATGATCAAATCTTTTTGTTTGTTATCAAATGTACCTTTTTTCGGCGATCATTTTGCAATAAAAAAATTTTGGTGATCAAGTGTATCTTTTTTTGATGATCATTTCGCAACAAACACATTTTAGTGATCAAATGTATCTTTTTTGGTGATCAAAAATATTCATGCCCTTTTCAAAAGATGAACTGTCGAAAGTTCTATACAAGCTGTAAGAATTGTATAAACAAATGCTTATTACGAAACACAACAGTCTGTCAACATTTCTATTATCATTTGACAGATTTTTATGTCATTGTTTTCAAAGTACTGAAGTTTGATTTCTTTTATTGTATTTTCTATTTAAAATTTTTTCATATTAAACAGGTGCCTATATATATAATACTTTTTTTTTGATTATGTTGAAGGTTTATTAGTTGTTCCGCTCGGAAGCGCTAACAGCGAATATTAGTAAGCAGTTTAAAGCTACATGTGTATATGCTATAACAGAGCAAAACAGAGAACATGAGTACCACAGTTGTAGCTTTACTTATAAATAGCATTCAAATATTTCAGAGCAGAAGGAAAGGAAGGTAAGATACTTAGGTCTGACCAAAAGTTCGTGCCTCAATAGAAAAAAATATGAAGATAAAGAGAAAGTTCTAATTTTATTTCATTAAATGTTCGAAGTAGTCACCATGATTATTTATACAGAGTTCCATTCTTTCCAACAATTTGTCAAAGGTTTTTTTAAACTCTTCTTCTGAAATTTTTTTTACTATCTTGGAAACCGCACGAGCCAAAGATTTTTCATCTGGTTGATCAGTTAAACGGTTCTTGATATAATCGTTTAACCAATAATCACATGGTGAAAGGTCAGGTGAATATGGTGGATGCGGCATTATATTGATACCTTCTTCTGTTAAATAGTTAATAACATCTGAATGGCGATGGGGTTCAGCATTATCATAAAGCAATTTTATACCTTTTGTACCATTTGACCTTCTTTGTTTCCATATTTCCTTAACAATGGGCTTGAGACAATTTTCAATATAATAAGTATGATCAATAGTCTCGCCTTTATCAACAGCATGTACAAGAACAGGACTATTTGATTTAAAGAATATACAGAATAAATTTTTTGGTTCAAATCTGCCTCGACGAACTATAGTTGCTGGTGATTGACCTTCGGCAATCCAGCTAGCATTTGTCGACTTGCGATCAATTTGTCTGTGGTAAATCCATGTCTCATCGCCTGTAATAATGTCACATAATCGCCAAGAACCAGCACGAAATTTGGCCAGATTTTTACGACAAAATTTAACTCACTCTTCCTTTTGTTCAGCAGTTAGTTGATGGGGGATCCAACGTGATGTAACTTTTCTCATCTTGAGATGATCGTGCATAATTCGTTCGATTGTACCGTGAGAGAGAAATGTTTCAGCTATAATATCATCATAAGTTGAATGTGGATCATTGCTAATAACCTGTCATACCAGTTCAATATTTTCATCTGTAAGTTCGGAAACTGGACGACCGGATCGAGGATCATCATTGACATCTTCTCTTCCTTCACGGAAACGTTCGGCCCACTTTGCAACTGTTCGATATGCTGGAGCATCAGGTCCTAAAGCTGTTGCTAGTTCCTCGTGGATTGTCTTTGGAGCTATTCCCAAAATAGTTCGAATTCTAATATAGTATCGATTATATTCATTATCCATTTTTTTTCGGTCGAATTATATTTTATCTGAAAAAAATGTTGTGACCAACTTCAAAAACGAGCTGTTATACATATTATTATAGGAAAGACCTTCCACTATTTATTTATGAAAAAAATAAGCCCAATGTTAATTGGTCTAAGAAACTGCCAATAGCAGTGCACGAACTTTTGGTCAGACCTAAGTAAAAGCGTAGCTTCTCATTTGCGAACATAAACATATTATTTTGATATGAATGCAGTGAATGATTAAGACAGACATTTAATTCGAATATTTCGACCAAAACTGATTAGTCTTACTCATTATTCTATTTCATCTTGTATTGTAGCAGATAAAGAGTTCATTTATATCGTTGATAATGACCGTGTTTGTTAATTCATTAATAAAAAGGTCGAAATATTCGAATTAAATGTCTGTCTTAATCATTCACTGCATTCATATCAAAATTAAATAGTCTTACTCATTATTCTATTTCATAAACATATTATATTAATTTAAAATTTTATAACTTAATTCTAAAGTTTAAAACAAAATTTTAAATTTAAAGTTCATTCAGACTTAAATTAATATTGAACATCTTTTTAAGTTTAAAATAGAGTTCGCTACATAGAAAGCTATTCAATTTTCGTCTTTATTTACTGCAATTTGTAGAGCGTGCTCCATATAGATCTATTCAATTTTTTACTATGAATTTATTATAATTTGTAGAGTTCGCAAAATTACAAAGAGAGAGCATTTATTGTTAGCACTGTTAATTAATTTTTGTTCGAGGTTCAACTAACATATGTTGTATCATTCGCAACATGGAATCTAATATCGAATGGACAATATTTAATTAATCGAGGCGCTTCAGCTTTTATTTACAATAGACAACGATATTGGAAGCATAGTTCATTTCGATTCTATTAACACTCCTAGCGTCATTATGAATCAAACCAAACCTATATCATCATTGATACCGATACATATAAGTATCAGATTATATACAAATATCCAGATTGTAACAACTTCAAACTGTAATCGACAGAATTTTTTTAGTGGGATGAACAAGTATTGAATTGTTGAAATAAATCTGAATGAAACTTAGTTAAGAGTTCTTCGTCATTCTTAAGATGTTACTTCTTTAGTATGTTCCTGCATTAGGAATCCTTACTCGTGCAACTGTGGTATCATTATCTAAATAACAGACAATCATTTAATTGACTTAAAATTATTAGAAAATATTGGTCTTTCTCGTAGACATAATACTTCGGTTTATTTTTACATTCACGAGCCTTGCTCAAGGTATAGTTGTATTACTATCCCAATAATAGACTGTCATTTTTTCATCAAAAACCTTTCCAAAATATTCAACTCTCTCTTTCGTAGACATAAAATACTTATGTTTATGTCTACATTCACGATGATCTCTGTAAATTAGAAACCTTTATACAATTAAAAGATTCTTCTCATCAATCACTCACGTCCTCTACAAATTACAAAAATTCTCCTGTATTAAAAATTTATTCTAATAAATAGCTTAGGACCTCTACAAATTGCAGACTATTGTAATTATTAAAACGATCAATTATAACCATTAAGTCACGCGCTCTGCAAACTATAGAAATCTACTTTATTAAAAATATACATTGATTAATAACTTATGTGCTCTATAAATTGCAGAAAATCTACTTAAAAAGTTTTAAATGAAAATATTTTATACGATTAAAACTTTACAGAATTAGATTTAAAAGCATTCGGTTGTTTTTTAAACTTAGCAATTATTCAACTCGAAAATTTGAAACAACTTATTAAATTTAAACTTCAATTTTTTTCATGTTCGCAAATGAGAGGTAGCCGGAATGACGAGCTTGATGTTAATAAATGTACGTTGTCACCATTTGTTCAATGTCAACAAATGCCAGTTATCACTTCCTTATCAAAATCATCGTGCCTATCGCAATTATTCAATAACAGTCAGGTAACGACTGGTTTCTGTTATGTTAGTCGATCACAAAATACAGTTCAAGATGTAATTAATATCGCCAACGACATTTGGTTGTTCTATAACACTTTGGGAACACGTTATTGTCAAATTTATTCAACTTCAAACGGATTATCTGAAACAGTATCATTTAATGGACCAACAGTTGTACGTATGGCATGGAACAAGACAATTTCATGTATAGATACTCAATTAACTGCATCGTGACGTGTAACACAGCGAATGCTTGTGACGCTTAATTTTGCTTTAAACATTTAAAATCCATTTCAATGGTTAGTAGTAATACAAAACATGACACAAACACTCATGGAAGCCTATTAGCTACAGTCAGACAAATCAATAAATGATATAATAACAGATATCAGATCAAAACAATCAACTTTTGAGAGGATAACGCATGACTTTGCATTGTATATATATTCTCGATTATCATTTTTATAGTTTTCATAATAATCGGTTAAAGTATAAAAATCATAAAATTTATACATCCAAATAAATTCAAACAATTTCAATCAATTGTAGAAGATATCTTGGATGTGTAACAGTTTTTTTTTTGTATTAACTTGTTTTCTTTCTAATCTTCTCTATTTGAAAATAAAGAAATAACAAAAAAATCAATTTCACAGCTTCTAACATATCATCTATATTCACCAAATGTATAATAAATGAGGCAATATATCAATCAATATTTAACACATACTCACACGTAATCTATTCTCAAAGGCCAATACCATCAACACTCTATCTTTATAATTCATAAAAACACTAAAACTCGGCAGCGAATTAAATATCCAGATCAACCTACATAAAAAAAACAGTGCTTCTCACAAACGTCACTGGTTAACCACATTATGTATTTGCTTACAATCACAATCAAAACAATAAACATATGATCAAGAAAGGCAATCACAGTCCTTAGTCACGCTTAAAGCATGCTTTTCAGGAACAAAAAAATGTAAACGTACAATCGATACAATTATTCCAAATTCATTTCGAGCGATCTATATTTCTGCTCCCACTGATTCATGAACGAATTAACATAGATTTTCCAAAACCGAATCCACGAGGAGTAGTAACAAAGGACTAATTAAGATTATTGAATCAAACGTTTACATCATATTGGCAGGTAAGATATGCATTCGATAGGGCTCGTTGAGTACTATTTCGAGCCATTATTAGTTTCATTGTAGCCAACTCATAACGATTTTTGGAAGCGTTTTTCGAAAATCCTCACTATATACCAAGGGTAATATGGACTAATTAGCGATTTTATCATGTAAGGTACGCATTTGATAGAGCTGGTCGAGATCTATCGATTGGTGTATTTGATTTTTGTTGGAGCCACTGTGAAGCGAATCGCGACGATACTTTTTAAAATATATAGAGTTTTTTAGCATTTTTTGGTGGTTTTTGAGACTCTTTTTTGGTTGTAGAGGGAGCTTAGAGGAAAGTAAATATTGAAGCCCATAGAGCTCGTTGAGTTCTACTGGGAGCCAATATGATCTCGGTTGGAACCAGTGGTTGAATGAATATTTTCAGGATATACTCGAATTGAGACCTAAGATATCCTACGTATTTTGTATCATTGTTTTGATGAGAAAAATAATCATTTGTAAGATATAATACGAAAAATATTGTTGATTTCTTGACAATTGATATATATTTTATAATTCACACTAACTTCAGCAAAAAGTGTAAGTTTAGCACGACAAAGACAATGGAAAAACCTTTTATGTGCGTACGTGTGCACGTACATTGTCTTACCGCTGTTGGCTTTTGTGCTTCCAACGACCAGGTTCTCTTTGGTCGTGCGCACGCATGTGAATATAAATATACATTAATTTATTTATTTATTTCCAGTTAAAATTAAACAACAATCAAAATGTTATAATCAATAGCTGAAAATGAATAAAGTTTATCAATTCATTCGATCAATTTCATGGTATTTCAATATTAAATCGTTGTACTCGATTGTTACCATTATCAACAACATAGAGATTACCTTGTCGATCAAATGAGAATCCTGTGGGAGAATTGAGTTGATTTACTTGTGCTCCTTGACCATTTCCACCAATAATAACATTTCCTTGTTGTGCTCCTTTAGGCCAACGTACAATTCGATGATTATTTCTATCAACTACATAAACAGTACCTAATTGATCAACTACAACTCCTTGGGGATAATACAATTCTGTCAAACTATCTCCTTCTTTTTGTCCACCAGCAACAACAATACCTTCTTTTGCACCTTTTATCCATTTCACCACACGGTGATTATTCCAATCAGACACAAATACTGAATGTTCTTGATCGACGAATATATAAGTGGGGTAATTGAATTGATCAAGACGATTTCCTTCTCCATTTCCACCTGCTACTACTATTCCTTGGGATTCACCCATTCCATATCTTCTTACGTCACCCTTGTAATAATCAGAGACATAGAGAAATCCATTGTCATCCATTGTCAAACCCCAACAAGAGATATTTGAAATAATTATTTCTCCAGTTGTTCTATTTTGACGAGGCCATTTAACTACTCTTCTATTCCCCCAATCACAAATAATAAGACTATCTCTCTCTTTATCCACGATCACATCTGTTGGTCTATTCAATTGATGAGTACCATTTCCTTGTCCATGTCCACCTGCCACTATTTGTCCGTTTGTTTCACCCGACTTCCATGCTACAATACTATGATTCCAGTGATCAACAACATAAATTGTTTGTTCATCATCCACATATAAACCGTGAGGACCGGAGAGTGTCGAATCTTGTCCTCCTACTGTTTGTCCATTGTTGTTCCATTTGGCATTTGGAGGAATATCTATCAAACTGGCACGAAGTAGTACTAAAAGAAGAAGAAAACATGATCATCATCAAAGAGAATCTTTCATTTTCTTTGAATTGTAAGAAAAGAGAAACTTCTACAATATTGTTTTCACTCTGTTTGATGTGATAGAGAAGAATAGAGAAAATTCTCAGTTGAAAAGAAGCTGATCATAAATCATATATAATTGCTGTATACAACGATTTCAGATAATTACGTGTGAAAATATAGATAGACTTTTATGGAATGTAAGATATGTGCATCGAAATAAATTCAAGTATCATTAATTTTGAACATCTTAAGACTGTTTTAAATTAATTTTATGGAGAGTATGAACTTCTTAAAGCAGTATAGAAGAGAAAAAAATATTCAGATTTACTTGAAAAAGTACAATATGCCGTTTATGAAGATATACAAATTGGAACGTTTCTACAATCTTTGAGATATTTATCTACATATATAATGAGTTTTGTAAATAGTCATTTCTATAGAAATAAAAGTTTCAAAAGAAAATGACTGAAAAAATGCTGATTTTTGTGTTAATCAACAATGGAAAGGCATAAATATATATAGTACAGTAAAAGAAAATTCTGATCAATATCAGAATATATAATCGTTTCCTAAAAAATGTATTTTTATATAGATCATATATTAAAAATATAAACTGCAACTATTTATTTTTGGGAGAACACATGAAAGAAGAGTTGAAATATATTTATAACAAAAATTGTAAAAAGATAGTATCTATTCAAAAAAAAAATCTTTTGATTAAAAAAATGAAAGTTTGTAATTATATTTAAGTGAGAAAATTATTTTCAAAAGAAATATATATCTAGTTTAAGCGAAAAATTGATTGGAAACAATTGAATTGATTGAACTAATCAAAAGTTATATTTTTTTTGTAACAAGTAATTTACTTTTGATCGATTAGTTTTTCGAAATCTTTATCAATCTATGTCGTTTTAATATATTTTTCTAGCAATCTTGTAAGAAAACTTTGAATTATATGAATATTATTTAGAAATTGTATTTTCATTGACGCCAACTAGATAGAGAATAAATAAAAATCTGATATTAGAATATCGAGAAAATTCTAATTAAATGTAGAGATCTATGCGATCTACTAATCCTACAAAACACATCAATTTTTAGAGAAATTTGTTTTTTTCTTCTATAATTTGCTGTATGTCTACATACAATAGTCAAAACGCTCTTGTAATAGAGATTTATAAAGTTTTGCTTTCATTATTTTCATTCTTTATGTGGATCCATTCTAGAAGATAAATCTATTATGTATTAAAACTGCTAATATGAATTTTTGAAATTATCTATTATGACAAAATTTATATAAAGTTTTTCGACATCTCTCTTTTCCAATGGATAAACAATGTATATCAGTGATTCTAGTGTCTATTGTACCGGTTGTCTTTTTTACAAAAATAGCCGAAAAAAAAATGAACAACTACACTTAAAAGTGTCATCATTTAATAGAAAATACTTTGAAGTATTAAAAAAAAAGTAATTTTACAAACTACCATTTGTTTTCTTTTGTCTGATTTAGAGATTAGAAGATTTTTACAGATTTATCTAGGAGCTCTTTTATCTGATTTCAATAAGATGTGATGGTATCGATAGGTAATAACATCATCTCATAGGTTTCAAAACGTTTTGCTATCGAGTAACATACCTAAGAAAAGCACGAAAACAATCAGTTTCAAACAAATTGTATTCACATTTTCAGTGTGGTAGGAGAATAATATCATTTAGAGAGTTGTGGGCCACTACAGTATGTTTTTAATAACTTTCTTCAGGAATGAGTGACAACATTGATATTTTTAGCATAAGTTACGACCATTAATTGCAATCTATGTCAAAAAAGCTTGTCAGCGCAGCCCTTTTAGGGCTAAAATGTGGAACTCACATATTCATATAAGCTAGGAGCTGTGTTACTGTAAATTTTTTTATAATGTTAGTGCTCTACATTGATAGATATATATTTACAGCAAGGCTTTAGGGTGAAAGAGAACGATGATAAAACACAGGAATCATTTATTCTGTCGTGTCTGCTGCAATGGAGAGGTATTTTTGATAGAGATATGTGCAATGAAGACCTGTCTGTAATTGGAGCTGGTCTGTAAGGGGAGAGCTCGAAAAGTCTTACTTAAAATTTACATTCACTCTTTTTCTTCGAAAAAATATAGGCACGCCTGTCATATCTGCGACGGTCAGGAAGCGTTGCTAAGGAAAATTTGTACTCAATGACCTTTAACCGCGGTTGCTATGGAAACTTTTTTTGACCTTGGTTGCTATGGAAACTTTTTTTTTACCTTCGTTGCTAAGGATGTCTGTAAGGGGGAGGTGGGTGGGGGGGGGGAGCCCTAAAAACTTCGACTTAAAACTTACACTCACTATTTTCCTTCGTCAATATGTGAGTTCCACAAAAGTCAACTCTTAACTCCTTATAGTTGGATCAGGAGATAAGCATACGGAGTGGGACACATTGTGAGTTGCACACCAGTAGATTCCACTAAGATTTAGATTTTTCAAAACCAGCAAAAGGTAGTAACTTGTAGTTTTCATTCAGTCGAAAACAACTAAAACATAACTGAAGTGAAAATAAGGTTATGCACAAATAGAGCACTTAAAAATTTTGTAAGAGAATTAATTAAACATGCTTTACTTTTTTGGTATTAAGCTAGAAAATAAAAGTCAAATATGAGAAACAATCATAAAAACACATGAAATAAACGAAAAAACTAGTTTATTTTTTAAACTATTCGCAAATGGCATGAGGTAGAAACCTAATTTTAGCAGCATGAATAGAGCATGATTGATAGATGCTGTAACATTAATTCTGAGTGATTTGAGTGAATAAGAGCTGAGATATAAACAAGGCTAATTTTGATGGTTAAATGGTACAATAGATACTAGAACTACTCAACCATATATGTGGAATGTGAAATCATTTATTGAGTTGATTCGTTCAATTCACTTACGACGGAACATATTTTGGTATTCAAGCCGTTTAGACTCTATCTTTTGGTGGCTCGAAAGGGTTCCTAACTTCGCGCCTTTATTCTTGAGATATCAAATTTTTAAGATATATATGAAAAGTGAAAATGAAATAAAAAAGATCGTTTTTAGAATAGAATAGAGTGTTAGGGTGAATTATTTTTTAAGTTTCCTGTACTGCTCCTGCAATGTGTTCTGAATTATAAGTTAGGTCACACTTTATCAATAACATCTCTACTAGTTGTTCATCAGTCTAAAGAGCACTCAAAATTCTTCACTTTATATTTGATATGATTATGAACCATAAAAGTCTTCACGAAAGAAAATAAATATTATTGATAAGATGCGATCGAACTCTTAATTCAGAGCACATTGCAGGAGCAGTTCACGAAATTTTACAGATTTTCTACTCCAATACTCTATTGTTATTGAAAAATGATCATTTCTCTTTTCATAATATCTTGAAAATTCGATATCTCGACAACAGAGGCATGAAGGCATAAATTCTGTCGAGCTTTTTTATATCTTATCGAGATCTACCTATCGTCAAAAGATGGACTCTAAATAGCTTGAACATTTGTATATGTTTCTTCAGTTAGCTTTTTCGTGTGAATAAATCAGCATTTCCGAACAATGCTTTGTATCAAATACCAAACTTATCTTGAACCTGGGACAAAATTTTATAAAAATACTGATAAATTTAATCGATGTTATATTAAAATTTGAACTATTTGAGAAATATGTACGAAAACAACTTGCAAAGAATTTCCAACAACATTAGGATCTTATGTTCCAGCATCTTTAACTGTTACAAAATGAGTAAAACATTTTCGTGAAGGAAGAGACTCAGATCGAACTCGTCCTATCAGATCCTGTCCAATCCGATGAAACTAATGACATTAGAACGTCTAATTTGACTAATTCTAATTCACGATATCAATGTGAAATGTGAATTTAAAAAAATTGTTTTATTTCTTTTGTATACTCTTCATTTAGATTATCTATTCAATGTCTCGGTCGAAACATTGAGTTTGAATAAACGAATTTTTTTTTTCTGTATTTAGATTGATTAGTAGTGAAATGAACAGGAAGTATTTTGTTTAATTCTATAGTATTTTTTCTCTATTTTAGATCAAAGTATATATCACAGTTAAACAGTACATATATTATTTAAATGATTTTTTTTTATTATTTTAGATCGAATTTCATATTAAAATTCAATAGCTAGTATATTACTTAATTAAATAAATTTTTTTCATTTTTGTAAGTTGTATTTTATGATAAAACTGACAAGATTCGAAAAAGTTTTAGAAAAATTAAAGAAGAAAAACACCAATAAAGCAAATAATATTTGTGAAAAAAAAAGAGCTTTTATGGTACATGTAGACTATTTTAACAGCTTCTTTTATTAGTACAATTGTTTTGAAAACTTCATGAAAAAGATTATCATGATTGAGATAAAGTTGTATAAGTCGAATAGTATTATTACAGAATTTCAATAATCTATAGATATTTATTTTTTATCGATAAAATTACAACCCGTTCACGTAACAGATCACCATTGTAGACGAAATCGACTAGCATAGTTAGACAAAGTCAATATGGTCATTTTGTAGAGCAACGTTTACAGTATAGTGAAATCTTTTTTTAGCTACATAGAATACATATATCTTTGAGAAATAACTATTGTTAAATATATATCTGAGATATTCAGTAAATATCAAATACGTATCGCGATTTTTATTATATGAATTTTAGTACAAGCGAATATATTTTTTTAAAGTTGATCATATAATCTAAAAGTAATTTAGATTAGTTCTATGCTCATGAGAAAAGATCTAGGATTAGCACTATTTTTGAGTGTGATTTAGTCACAACAATAGCTTTTAAGTCATTTATGGCTCTAAGTAATAAATACTCTAAAGCTAATTTTTTTGTATACTATATCAGATGGAATATTTCGTTATTTTATAAACATCTAAGTTTAGTTGAATAAACGTGATAAAATCACCATCGATAGCTCAACTTTGTTAAGTAATGCTAGATAGATTCTTTTTTTTCTTCATCATTATCATTTTAAATAAATATGTGGATGTGCAAAAGTAGTTTAAGAAATATTAATAATTAGTTTAGAACAACTGTTATGCATTTGTAGCAAGTTTTTCTAGAAGTAGTATTTACATTGTGAAACTAATTACTAATGGAGTACGACTTGTCTGCATGAGCACTCAAGTTACTGGTACAAGTACTAGAAGAATTTAATGTGTATGAATACTGTTAGTGTACTCATATTAGTTTTTATTTGCAGATTAACTCGCAGTATATTTAACGAAATACTTATACAGTTGTATGCACAAAATTAAATTGAAATAATATAATAAAGAAAAACGATATTACTTTAAATGAAAAATAGAGAAGAACTGTTGTGATCAGTGGTTTATATCATTTCAATGGATGATGACTTAAAAAGAAAAATAAAATAAGATGAAATGACTTTTCATTTCAACTGTTAATTTCACGAGTAAGATTTAATATTGACTTAAATATATTAATCGAAATTCCGTCTAGTCTCAATTTCTAGATTTAGATAAAATGTTCTGCATTAAGATAAAGTTTTTCACATTGATGGTGGATCTTAATAGAAAAAAATACTAGCGATTTTAAATTCTATAAACATAAAGACAATAATTATAGATTCATAATTTATTTTTCACTTATTTTGTATAAATTGTTTAATGCTTGTAGATATAAACAATTTTTAAGCTCGTAGATATTCTCTTGTGTATTAATCAATACTGAATTTTTATCTGTGATCTCATATTTCAACTTTACTTAATATTCTATCATTTATTTTTCTCTAAGTTTACTACTGTCATTTAATCAGTTTGTTGTGCTCTTATTGCATAAGATAAAGATAAAGAAATCTTCTTCGTACGTTATAGAACAAAATTTAGGTCTATGAATATTTTACATAAATGACTAGAGTACTCAAAAATTATATGAAAGTACTCGTGAAATATTCATTATATTAAAGCGAATACTCAATAGTCGTACTCAAATACTGAAATTTTAGCACGAGTATCACTAGTGAGTATTCTCTTATTGAGCACATTCACTAGAGTTACATATTAATAGCTTACAAAAATGTTGCTATACAAGTATCACTCTGGCTCAATGGAAACGAATATGTATCATCAATTTGAGGGTGAGAAATAAGGGGCGAGGATGGTGTACGAGTACGAATATTGGACTCGTGCAGTGCTCTTATTGAAATTATATAATATATTGAATTTTATTCCTCAATGAATAATTATTAAAAATATCTGTAAGAAAATTGAGTCAATCTAATATGAAAATAAAATAAATTATTCAAAAAAAGTAAAAATCTGTGAACATCTTTGCATTCAACATTTTTCTTTTCAATAATTTTCGATCAATTCTCTAATAGTTAATGATCTTATTAATAAAATATAATAGTGACACTTACTAAATGTTGTAATGACAGAAATTTTATTAATAAATGATGTGGATTGTTGTTCAATTTTAATATTTGTTGGTTTATTAAATTCGTCATTCAAGTTTTTTAATTTTTCTTTGAGAAGGTTTATATCAATTTCATTAAAATCATTGTCTTGACGGATTTGTTTTATTTGTTTGGTTAAATTATCTAATTTATTTTTTATTTCAATAATCAATTTATTTGTATATTGGATTATTAATTGTCTACATTCTTCTGCTGTTTGTTTAATTTTATTAATTGAATCTTTTTCCCATTTATCAATTTGTTGTATCAATGAATGATTTTTTGTATTGTCACTTTGTTGAACAAGTGATTGAAAAAATAAATTTCGATCATATTCAATTTCATCAAATTGTTTATTAAGTATTTGTTGATGTTTTAATAAATCATCAGTACAAAACTCTTTTGAACATCCTTTACATTCATATGTGACTTTTTCTTTTCCACATATAAAACATTGTTTTTTACCAGTTGTTGTTGCCATTTGTTGAATATGTTTTCATCAGTAGTGTATGAATGTTTCGAAATGTGAAAATGAAGGAAAGAAAGAAGAACACGTTTTATATAATTCAGTGTGCGAACACTTGGAATAACAAAATGAGTCAAAATCAATAAACATTGGTTGTAAATAACAGAATGAAAATTGTTTTTTTTTATCAAGTGAACTTTCGCCTTTAAAAGATGTAAATGATAAAAGTTATTTTTTCATTTTGCATCAACGATATATTAAAAATTGAATTAATCTATTAGATTTATGATAAAAATTTTATTTAGTTTTTCTCTTTCATATCAAGAAAATCATACAGATGAAAAGTTAGTAGTTATTTCAATTCTTTTTGACATCGATTGTCATCAGTAACTAAATCATACAGAATTTGATTAATTCTAAAAAAATGATATCAATATATAAGACTCAAATTGAACGATACACAGAAAAAAATCACAATATTTCTCATTTTTTATAGAGAATAGTTTCATTTTTGGATGAAGTCTGTGATCATTCGTTGTATAATATCAGCTACACATAAATAATATATTAGTTTATATAAATGTTTAAGCTCTCTCAAAGAGTATAAAAATTATACGCCTAACAATATATGATGTATTGTCCAATTCTATGAAAATCCAACATGGAGCAAGATAAATTTTCGATTATTATATATATGGGGTAATGTCTTTGACAACATAAAACCATTCATGAATAATATGCAATGCAACAAAAGTACTGTCTGACTGCATTGAGTGAGCTGATACCCACTATAGTGGGTAAACTCGTACAACGAATCTTCAAAGAACATACAACATTAATTCCTACTTAGAAGTGTTTCATAGATCGTGATGACCAAAATATTAATTTCATTAAAGTAAAACATACTCAAGAGAAATTACTGAGTTCAGGATGTCCTTGTACTAAGAAAATCTCAGCAAGATATTCGATATAGATACTTACAAAATTTTCGGTAATATTACTGATATAAGTACTGTATTGAATACCTATAGCAGGATATTTATTGAAATTTCTTCGATGTTTACAAGTCGAAAACATGATAATCTCGATGATAAATTGAGAGAGAACTATTCTGAAGTAGTCTCATGGAGATCCGACCAAATTCAAGTTTGGTTGCATACACAAATTTGACCTGTTTGAGTTTTTAGAAGTGATAGGAGATTTGTAGCCTACAACAACGTCTAAAGAATCCGTGGTGATATTTGTATTTGAGTGAGATATGCAATCGTTAGTGAATTCTCCATTTAAGACGATCTGTTTTCCGATTATATCATATCTTGAGATTCTCGTCTGAATTTTTTTTCCAGATAAAAATCTCAATCAGGCTCATTTCTCCATGACATTTTCGACTTAATCTTTCCGAGATATGAATTTTTCAAATTTCAGATTTTTTCGATCGATCCCATAGGAAACACGTATCTATTTAAATATTCATAATCTTATAACGACTAGATCGAAATTTCTAAACTTTCATGGAGAAATGAGCCTGATGGAAATTTTCATATAAAAAAATTTCAGACGAGAATCTCAAGATACCCATGTAATCAAAACATGGCAAGGCATGGTGTAATTTACATCATTTTTGATAAAAAAATCGAATTTTCCAGCAATATTTCGGTTAAAAATGAGCCAAGAAAGTTATCTTCCATTTTTTTATTCCAGATTTTGAAAGAGCGTGAAAAACTGCATCGAATGGTATATATTCTATTTTAATAACTGATTGACTTGATATGCAACTTTGAGTAAAAATGTCTTAGAACCACTATTTTTGCACGTTTTTCATTGTTTCTGAGGGTATTTTATCAGAAAAAATAATTCTTGTATTCAAACAAATATCAGAGTTCGAATCAGTGTTAAAAACTGAATCGAACTACATATACTTTAAATCTTTTAAAGATTTTTTATTTTTTTCGAAAATTTCGCCTTACCCCTCCCCAGGGATCCCTTCATACCACCTTCAAAAGTCATGTATCTCTTTTTCTGATAAAATACCCTCAGGAACAATGAAAAAAGTGCAAAAATGGTGGTTCTAAGACATTTTTACTCAAAGTTGGATATCAAGTCAATCAGTTATCAACATGAAATATATACCATTCGATGCAGTTTTTCACGCTCTTTCAGAATCTGGAATAAAATAATGGAAGACAACTTTCTTGGCTCATTTTTAACCAAAATACTGCTGGAAAATACGATTTTTTTTACCGGTTTATCCTCAGTATATTCATCCACTTTTGCCTAATAAGGCTTTCAAAAATATGGCATATATCTAGTTCGATAGAGAAAAACATTTGTCTATCTTTTGAGATATTGCAATAAAAGATATCCGGTAACAATGAGAAATCGACAAAATATCGCGAACATGAAAAAATTGATATTTTGACCTAAACCATCTTGACTTAGCATCATTGTTATCTTTATTACTCCTCAAAAGCTCTTTCAAATTGAGCTGAAATTTTGGATTTGTAGGTTTTTCAACATGCTCTTTCATTTGATGTTAGAATATCGCACTTTCAAAACTCGTCAAATGCTCATATTGGAGGTCGGCTCATGAACCTTCTCTTCAGCATATGAGAAACATATGGGGTATTTTCATTTTTTTTTCAATCATATATGACATATGTATGAAAACTAATGACGAACATGACCGACAAAGTCAGCCGCTTTATCAATAAATAATATCATATATAAGAGACTGAAATTTATCATTTATTTCAATAAGTTAAGTAAGTCTCCTAATAATAAGTTAGTTAGGATTAGATCGAGCACTTTAAAAAATATTTTTTTCGTTTTTCTGCACTTGAGTAATTTTTTTTCATATTCAACTTATTATTGATTATTAATTAAATGGCTCTTTCTGTTCCAAATGTAACAGTTATTTAATTGATAATCAATAACAAATCGAATATGAAAGAAAATCATTCAATTAGATGAAACATACCCAAAATTTAACCATTTACATATCTTTTTTTCGGAAATAAACATACTATTGTTACATTGGAACAGAAAGAGTATTATATTTATTTCCACTCCAAATTTTTCCTCAAGGGTGTGAGAGTGAATACTGTCCATTTCTTCTAACTACTTTTCTTTTAGCGTTGAATTAATGTATGCTTTCTACATTAATTCAACGCAGAGAGATACTGCTCTTGTTGCACAAAGACAACGACAAGTCCTTTTATGTACGTACGTATGCACGTACAATATACATCAATTCATTCATTCCTTTTCAATTAAAATTACACAGCAATCAAAAAATAATAATCAAAAGCAGAAAATAAATAAAGTTTATTATCAGTTCATCCTATTAATTTCATGGTATTTCTATATTAAATCGTTGTACTCGTTTGTTATTAAAATCCACAACATAGAGATTACCTTGTCGATCAAATGACAATCCCTCGGGATAATTCAGTTGATTTGCTTGTGTTCCTCGGCCATTTCCACCAACAATAACATTTCCGTGTTGTGCTCCTTTAGGCCAACGTACAATTCGATGATTAGCACTATCAGCTACATAAACAGTACCCAACTGATCAACTACAACTCCTTGAGGGAAAGACAATTGTGTCATACTATTTCCTTTTCCTTGGCCACCAGCAACAACTATACCCTCTTTTGCACCTTGTGTCCATTTCATCACACGGTGATTATCTCTATCAGACACAAATACTGAATGTTCTCTATCGACGAATATATAAGTGGGGCAATCGAGCTGATCAAGATGATATCCTTTTTCATTTCCACCTGCTACTACTATTCCTCGGGATTCACCCATTCGATATCTTCTTACTTCATGTTTGTCATAATCAGTGACATAGAGAGATCCATTGTCATCCATTGTCAAACCATGAGAAGTAATATTTGAAATAATTATTCTTCCACTTGCTCCATTTTGTCGAGGCCATTTAACTACTCTTCTATTCCCCTGATCACAAATAATAAGACTATCTCTCTCTTTATCCACGATCACATCTGTTGGTCCATATAATTGATGAGCACCATCTCCTTTTCCATTTCCACCGGCCACTATTTCTCCATTTGTTTCACCCGATTTCCATGCGACAATGCGGTGACTATAATCATGAGCAGCATAAATTGTTTGTTCATCATCCACAAATATACCTCGTAGGACAAAGAGCGTTGGATTTTGTCCTCCTACTGTCTGCCCATTGTTGTTCCATTTGGCATTTGGAGGAATATCTATCAAACTGGCACGAAGTGGTACTAAAAGAAGAAGAAAACATGATCATCATCAAAGAGAGTCTTTTATTTTCTTTGAATTGTAAGAAAAGAAAAACTTCTACAATATTGTTTTTTCACTCTGTTTGATGTGATAGAGAAGAATAGAGAAAATTCTCAGTTGCTGTAAAGAAAAGTACTATTATAATATGTTTTACTAATGTTTATATCAATGATTTCTCAAATATAAAGAAAGCATACATTGGAGAGAAACTTTTTCTTGATAGAAGTAGTTTAAAATATTCGAAAGACATATATAACATTGTTAAACATCATGCATTAAAATAGTGATAGAAAAAATATAGAGATGTATAAATAATGGATATTTCTTGTTCTGTAATGTTCTTTTTTCTTTTCATATTCATTGTTTTGCTGAAATATATTTCTTTAAGTTCTATTTTATATAATTTCCAATAGTGTTTACTTGAGTGGATAGGTGAATCCACTCAAAAATACTGTCTCTCTTACTTTCATTCACATTATTAATAATACTCATTTTGTCTGTTTCGAGTAATAGCCCTAAGGAAAATCTTTGATGTTTCAGCACAAGATTCTTGAAAGATATGATCAAGATCCTGCAAACATGGGATATTTTTTCCTGAAGAAATGTCTAAATTTTGAAAGAAGTGTGTCGACAGAAAATTCCAGGATCCTGTCAGAATTTCAAAATTGGAAAAATAAAAGATTTTTGCTCTCATCTTTTAGAATGTGATTGAAATTCCTCGAAGATCTTGTCCAGTATCATGACAGGACCTTTAAAGAATTGAACTAGGTTTTCTTCAGAATGGTATTAGGTTTTTGGCAGGATTGTCTAAACGAAATATTAGAGAAATGAACATATAGAGTATCAATCGGCTAGACCTCCAGGTTACATATAAATCAGCTTACTCAAGCTGAATGTGCCATATTATACTATGCAAAGGCGGGCAAGTACGGTCTTTTCGAGTACGAGTATAGATGCATAAAGACGCAAATACAAGTTTTGCTAACAATTGCAGAAAATATATGCTCTATTTATGTTAACAGCAGAGTATTGAAAAACTTAACAATTAAAACGTTTTTTTAAGTACCTTTTATTGTCAAATTTCAAGAAGAAAAATTATAACAGAATTGATTATATTTTAAGAAAGTAAACAAGCGTTTCCCTAGTCTCAACCTTGAGTGTTCCTTGAGAAATCCTGTCAGGTTTTTCCAGAATCCTGACCCTACAGGATATTGCCAAGTTTAACTAAGGAGTCCGTTGCCATTCCTTATGTTTTCTTTACCACAAGATTGGATCAAGTCTAACTCAGGCTCTTCTGTTAGATCCTGGTATATTCCTTTCAACAAGATATATCATAGTCAAACACAATGTCAATCCGGATTTTTTTAGGTTGGTGCTCGGATTATTTTGATGGACTGACATAGCAAGATTTTTTTCACGACTTCTCTACGATCTTGTTTAGGATCTTAGCAAGAATATTGAGATAATCTTACATCAAGATTTTCCCAAGGTTTTACCCAGATTCGTTGAATAAACGTATCTCACAATCTTTTCAGAAAATGAAGATAGATCAGAGATAGATCCTAACAAGAAAAGACGCTCTGTTCAGATACATATATACATAAAAAAGTTCTGTCAAGCTTCAGATGGGATCTGGATCGATTTGTCGGTTGACATTATCAGAATATGCTATTCTAAATTTCTTCAGGATTGCAACAAGATCTTGCCAAAAAAAACAGCTCAAACTTAACTTTAGAAATATTAAGTAAAAACAGGATCTTGGTAGAAAATTAAGAAGAGTTTGTTAGGATCTTTTCGAATTTTTATTTCTGAGATATCTTCGATTTTATCGTTAGAATTTTGACAAGATTCATACATACTTCTGTTCCAAATCTTGATAACACATGAGAAAGAATTTGCACAAAATATTCATTCAATTCTTGTAAAGATCCGTACACGATCTTTATGATATTTAAAATGAGATTGTTAAAAGATTAGATTCTATGTTTACATTAGTATTATCTTTAACTCTTCCAGGACAGGGTAGTTTTTCGAGAAATATATAGCGATTACACTTTCTAAAGCTTAATAATCATATCTTTTGTGTAAAGTTATTAGAATTCTTTCAGCGTATGATAATCACAGAAACACTGCGTAATACATAACACAACATTACAGTTCGCACATTCATATCTAGTGTCTGATCTTTGTTTTGGCCGCTTGAGAGTCATGAAGCATACAACACATCGTCATCTTCCATTGTTAATCAATGATGGAAAGTGGTGAAACGTCAGTCTTAGTGGATTGTTCACACAAGACCGGATACCTCTTGTGCCTCGTTGACTTCCGTATTTGGCGAAGACTTGTTGTATTACATGTAGACGAAATCAAAATCATTGTCACAATTTTTGTCACTTTCGATATCCAGATTGTATAGAATTTCATCAACTTTCATGCTTTCGTTAACTCTGGTGAAAACCATAATTTTAGGGACGAAACGGATGTAATTTAAAAGTATGAACAAGTGATACCACACGAGCATTGATATCAACTGGCTTAAATAAGCATGTATCAACAAAACATCATAGACATATGACAGTAAAAGAGAAACAATCAGTATGGTGTATTGCCTTTGGTTGCCGTGTGGAGTATAAAGAACAAAATAGTGAATCACATTCTGACTACACGCATTTATTTTTACTCTTCAATGCATACTATGCACACTTACTTGAAGAAAATGCCCATGACGCATATATACGTCTCCTGTCTCGAAAGGGTTAACGAAAACATGAAAGTTAATGAAATTCTTGACGATATGAATATCGAAAGTGACAAGAACTCTAGCAATGCTTTCTATAGTGAATATTAAGTAGTCTTCTGTGAAAAATCCACTAAGACTGATGGCTCGCCATTTTCCATCATTGATTAAAGATGGGAGACGATGATGTGTTGTACGGTTCATGACTCTATCAAGCAACCTCAAAGCAACGATTGAAACTAGATATGAATGTGCAGACTGTAGTGTTGCGTTATGTATTACGGAGAGTTTCCATAATTATCATACTCTAAAAGTATCCTAATAACATGACTGAAAAGATATAATCATTAAGCTTTTGAAAGTTTACTCGCTATATATTTTTCGAAAAAACTATCCCGTCCTGAAAGGGTTAATCTCCATGTATTATTTAGTTACCTTTTATGCCATCTTCTAAACGTCCAAAGTAATAAATTGGTTTTTACAACCTTCTTTCTGTGTAGTGTTTCTATATATACACATTTGAAGTTCCTTTTCTATATTTTTAAATCTATTTGTTCCTTTTTACATTCCTTTCTCTATGTTCTAGCCTGTAAGTGTTTTCTATATATCTTTTTCTTTGCATGTTCTACTCAACTTCTAATCTAGAGATCATTTTTGAATAAATTGTCATAAAATAATAAATCTTTTATTTATAAATATGTACATGTAACTGTGGGCTCCAATCATTATGTTATCTATATTCAACAATATGCTTCTCTAAGTGAAACCTCTATATTCAAATCCTCTTTTTAATCTCATGAATTAGATCTGACGTGGAATATTTTACTTTCACATAAGTATGTTGTTCAAAAAAAATAAGAGAAATAGTTTCATTCGATCACTCTTGTGCTTTTATACAGTCATTTTTAACGACATGCAATGACTTCATAGAAGAACTATTTTTCAGTTCCAATAACGGTATTCATTAATGATTAACAAGCAAATACGTCAAATATGGCCTATTTTTCACCAATGGTAATTATCGTTTATTGAATACGAAAAGTTAAAAATTGAATTTATTGTTCGTGCCCTTCTAATACTGTGCAAGTTTTCATTAAGAGCAAAAAAAATCATTGGCCCTAGAAGTAGGGATACACGTAAAAATATAGTATACGATGAATTTATTCAAAATCTTTCCCATTGTTATTGTTTCGTCATATGTCAGAAATGCAAAGAACACAACAATATACTAAAAACAAGATAAAGGTCACAGAAATCATAGGGTAATAAATTTCTCCTTCGCACAACATGACACAGTATAGCGATCACATTACTCATAAATCGTCATTATGCGAGAAAACTTCAATACTTCTACCGAATAATTATCCGTCTATAGTAAATAAAATCTGGTCCTGTGGACTTGATTTATACGGATTAGTAGCACAACAGAATGAGAATCTGAGGTATTCTTAACAGGTAGGTTGTGTGACATTAGATCGGTAATGCTTTCATGATTTTAAACTCATCGAAGTTGGTGAAATGGATGTATTACTTGTGTCTCAAAGGATACTGATGAACTTATAGTTTTCCAAAGAATAGTCAGATTAATATAAAACTTGAATAAATCAACGAGTCTGACATGATTTCATTAGAATTCCTTTTATTTCTGATTGAGAAGCTCTAGTCTCACTTTCTCTTATTAATAATCAACGCTGACCTGGAAATTTATTTTGGATGGTTTGTTTGTTTGATGCGATCTGATTTTGAGCTGCTTGTGGTGTAACTTTGATTTCTTTGGGTTTTGCTACCAATTTAATTTTAGGTTTTTTCTTGTATGGAACTATTGCTGTTGGTACAGAAACTGGTTCAAGAAGAGGATACGGTGGGTTTGTTTCCTCCAGTTGTATGATATGGAGTCCATTACCAGAGTCGAGAGAGGACTTGACGACGAATTGTCTAGCGGGTAACAGAAGAATTTCATTTTCTTTCTGTATAAATGAATGATTTTTAATATCTTTACCAGTGTGACAATCGATTTGAAATAGAGTTCTGGTTCCTGTTTTACCAAAAAATGTTTCACATTCGAGCACTTTGATAGACGACGTGCACGATGTAAATCCCCACCAAATGAAGGTTTTATCATCCTGATATTCCTCTCTTAAGTCTTTTCTGATTCCTCGAACGACAAATCGACGTTCGGATGGAAGACGAGCCAATGCTGTCAACATAAGTCGTAAATACAAAAACCAGGGAATTAGTTCTTGTCTTTGTTCTGAGCGTAAAGTTGTGTTCAGAATAACATACAGAGAATGTTCATGTGGCATAGATTCGTACGTATAAAGCATGATTGAAGCAGATTGATCACTTGTTAAACCATCTTCCGGTTCATTACAGTTTTCCTTGACTATAAATACATTGCGTTCGATTTTTGGTACGATGTCAACAAGAGGTTTTATTGCCTCTTCGAGCGATACAATTGGCATATTCTCATAACCTTCAATTGGTGCCAACATTCTTTTCGGTAGTATACCAAAATCCGCGAAGCGAAGAGCAGACTGTTTTTCAACTTTGCTATAAGCCATCTAACAGTGAAAAATATGTAAAACATATTCCTTTTACATATAATATCCTTAAATTCGGTGATATAGTAAATGATTCGCATAGGAGGAACTATCTGACAGATCCGATTATATGTTACTGAACAGACAACAAACGTCAAAGTCGAAAGTTTACTATTGAAAAAACGTTAATGAAATAGAATATCTTAATGGGCTGAAACGACTAGTAAACTTATTCATCATATCATCATTCATTTTATTAAATAGTTTAATGAAACATTTGGGAAAGTGAATCATTAAATATATCGAAAATCCATATTATTTTCTTTTTCGTGAGAAACACAAAGGGACAAGTGAGATATAGGTTCAAAACTTGTCTTTTTAGTTCTTCTCATTAGGATCCATTTGAAAATAGAATTCTCATTCGTATTTATTGATTGGATAACTATTAAATTAAAATTATTGAGCTTTGTCGATAGTAGAAGGGCAAACTTTCTAATTTATTCTCTTCGAAAAATCTGTGCCCTTTTCCATAAGCCTGAATTTCAATTACCTGCCTCGGTATAACTTAAACTCATTGATGTTAAAATAATCGAACATACTCAATCAATGAATGATGATTTTTCAATATTTTAAATATATGAAACCGTTATTCAAAATATTCAAAACAAAATCACAAAACTTTTTGTGAATTTCTTAATTGTGGCCTCATATCGATTCGAATTCGAAAATGGAGATTTCATCACAAATGTTTTAATATATACAATGACTAGCGGAAGTACCGGATAAAAAGAGAATATGGTTCAAGTTTTTGCATCTTCCACCCGACTTTTTCCGCCGTACATAACACATCTTCTACAGGACTGTTTCCCGCTGTGACTGAGCCATCTGCAAGAGAAACTTTCCCGTCACACCTGAAACCTCTTGGACAGGACTTTTACCGGTATGCGTCGGGCATCTTTAACAGGATTGTTCCTGCTATGCATTAGGTGTTCGCCATTGGACTCTTCTCGCCGTGCGTGATACCTCTTTCATAGGACTTTTTTCACCGCACCTGGAACCTCTGCTACAGAGCTTTTTCCGCCGTGCATCAGGCATCTTCAGTGGGACTTTTCTCATTAGGCTCAAGCTGACATCCTCACTCGCATTCACTATGGACACGATCACTCTCAAATTTGCATTGAACTGCGTCATTTGGTTAGAAAGTGAGTAAAACCATGATCTCTTACGACTCGGATGAAGTTTCACGCACGCCTCTTTTCTCACCCTCAATCACTCTGCCGACCTTTCCTTAGCGCACTCAAGGAACTAATGCGGATAGTTTCGCGACGCTATCTCTCACGATGACTAAATAAATAGCGAACAAACTCATCAGAATCTCGATCTATATTGATCGGGATAAAATTTCACCCAACCCCTTCCGCGCATCCCGTTTAGTAGTTCCAACCCCACGTCGACTCTCCTCAGGAGCTAAGAAAGTAGTGTATAAAGTTTTGTGACGCTAGCTATCACAGAGACTGAATGCATAGCGAATAGACAAATCTTTTTCTTTATATATATACCGGGTGTTTGAAAAGTCACTTACCAAAAAAAAATTTGAATATCTCCCTTACGGCTCGAGCAAACAAACTGATTTTTTTATCAATGATAGAGGCATGTTCAAAGTTTATATCCATAAAGACATGTCTAGAGAGACGCTTTGTTAAGTATCATTATTGATTTGAACAAAAAAATGTTTACTTTTTTACAGATAGGAAGAAAAAACAATATACTTGACCAAAGATCCCTCTAGACATGTCTTTATAAATATGATGCTTGAACATACCTCTATCATTGATAAAAAAATCAGCTCGTTTGCTTGAGCCGTAAAGGAGATATTCAATTTGTTTTTCGACAAAATGACTTTTCAAGATTGCCCAAAAATTACACAACGGAGAAAAAATTGATTATCTCCTTTACGGTTCGAGCAAACGGGCTGATTCTTTTATCAATAATAGAGGTATGTCGAAGCTTTAGATTCATAAAGACATGCCTGGAGAAATTCTTCGTTAATTATATTGTTTTGTTTTTCTTATCTGTGAAAAAGTAAACATTTTTTTGTTGAAGTCATTTGTGATACTTAACAAAGGTTTTCTCTAACCTTGTCAGTATGGATTTAAAGTGTGAATATGCCGCTATTATGAGTAAAAAAATCAGTTTGTTTGGTTGAGCTGTAGCCGAAATATTCAATTTTTTCTTGGTAAGGCGGCTTTTGGCTCACCCTATTCCTATTTGTGAAAAAATAAAAATTTGTTTGTTCAAACTAATAATGATACTTAGCAAAGCGTCTCTCTAGACATGTCTTTATGGATATAAACTTTGAACATGCCTCTATCATTGATAAAAAAAATCAGTTCGTTTGCTCGAACCGTAAGGGAGATATTCAAATTTTTTTTTGGTAAGTGACTTTTCAAACACCCGATAGATACGTCATCGTTGTGAGCCACGCAAAAGAACAAATACGTTGCTTTGTGAGTCATAGAAAATAAATAGATATACCATAGTTGTGAATCAGGGAAACACTCGTATACATTTTTTTCTCTTATAACCTATTAGAAACCTTCGATTTTCGCATTTAGATCAAAGAATCATCGATACAAAATGATTAATTTTAGAATCATAAAAAATTTGCTAAATATCTGGAAAATTGACGCAAAGTTCATTGCGATAGGACTTGAATGAAATTGCACCCAGACGCTCCCTCTCTAATATTAATGGTGACAACACTCTTTCAAACTACCCCTCAACTCAGGAAAGCATCGTGGCAAGTTTGGGGATGTTAGCTATTACAGTACTATCTGGGTGAGATTTCACTCACACACTCCACACCCCGATGACCATGCTGACCCCACTGACCCTACATCGACCTTCCCTGGGACCTAAAGAAGCATCGTAGAAAGTTTGGTGATCGTAGCTCTTATAGGGACTGAATGCATAGCGAACAGACAACCATTCTTCTTTATATATATAGACTATGGATGACAGTTTTACGGGATTTATTTTAAAAATATTCGAAAAGTATCATTAGAAATACCTTTGGGATCAGATTTATACATATTGGTACTGAGGTTTTTTTTATGTATTGTGTTCGATTCTCAAATAATCCGAAATGGATATGTAATAGAAACATTTTAATAAGAAAACAATAGACTGTTAATCAAAAGAATAGTTTTGTTAAAACACTACTCAGAAAAAAAGTTCGAACACTACTTACTTTTGATAATCTTATTGAAATTTTTCGTTGTTCTTATTCAGCGAAATGAAAAAAAAAACAAAGTTTATATATTGATCGATTCTTTCGTTCTCTTTTTTCTTCTTATTTTCATAATTCACAAAACTCGATTGTTATGTTGGCATTACATTTTCTCCCGCCGTAATGATTGGTTTTTTTTAAATACCCAGCATAATAAAATGCTAAAGAATATCTGAATATACAATTATTTTTTATAAAAACAAAGATCACATTATCTAAGTAATGAAAATATGCTTGTCATATTTATGTAATAATGAAATGACTTGTTCTATTTCTAATGATTGTCTTACTATACTTCTTGAAAAATAAACAGGTTAGTTGCTGTACTTTTCACATATAAATGCTGACATCTGATAGCATGGACTATATTACACTTATAGTTTTCGTTTATAATCATTCAATACTCATAGTCATAGTCAAAGATTGATATAATCAAGATGGAACAATTCTCTAACTGTAGTTTCTCAGATGAAAAGTTAGCTTGATTTGTTTGACCCTTAAGTTCTTCTTATTTCATTCTTGTGAAATGTGAATAATAAATGAGGTTTTTAAAAATTTTTTTCTATGAAAAAATAATGAAATGGATAAATAGTATACTTGAATTCAATAACTGGAATATGTTCTTTCACTGTCACATGAAATGAGACATCAATACATTTTCGTTTAGTATGTAAATAATGAAATTTTAAAAATGAATAATAATCTATTGAAGAAATGCGTACTGTTCTTTAAACAAAGGAAGAACAGTCTACTGTTTTGATTGCTTTCTGTCGTTACAGAACCACATTTAACAATTATTTGTTCTTCAAGAATATATAAAAATCATCATATTTGTTTACTTTGTTTCTCTATTTTATCTTGAGACGCAAAAGCATCACATTATCAACACCAGGTCTGTGTATAATGTGATGAGATAACGAAAAGACAATTGCTTCAATTTATAACTTATATGATAATAGATAAACAACGTTCGTGATATAGCTAAGAAATTAAATAATATATTTAATTGAGTAATTTGATTTGTATCTTAGCTATATTATAAGCACTAAAATAATTGAAACCGAAGAATCAATTTTAACTTGTTTCTATTATTTTATGAGAACACAAATAAATATCTCTTTATTAAAAATGTAAGCACCATTGACACAACAAACATAATCATGTTTAAATAATTCTTCTTGGTATTACCGTTTATTTAAGATTGCCGATATTTCTTAAATATAAAAAAATCAATCAAACTTACATAGAATACTAAATGAGATATTTGAATCAAAGAAGAAAATTTTCCTTAGATGCAATTTAAAAAGATAGTTTATAACAAGCTAAATAGATTTATGGTTTTATCTATTTATTAAATACAATACTAGACAATTATTTGATTAATTATTATGTTTTAGAGTACTACATCAATAAAAATTTTATAATCCATTATTATTAACGTGGTCTTGGTATTCGTTGTACATTTACTTGATTATTATGATTATTAAAAAAAATTAGTATAGTATTTCGTAATAATGGTGTTGTAAAAAATTGTTATTAATCCAATAAATATTAAACATAAAGATGTAATTAATCCAACAATAGCATAAGTTAATAAATATAACTGTCCAACAACAATTCCATATATAATAAAAATAATTGTTGGAAAACGTAATAATGCTAATATTAATATTAATACAACTAAACGTTTTATTATTGTTAAATCTCGTAAATTTCGTTGTCGTTGTTGTGCTAAAATAATTGCTGTTGATGTACGTGATGATTGTCGTATAAATGTTGTTATCCATAAATAGACTGTTATAATACAAACTAATGGAATAAAATATAAAATTATAATAAGATATATTGATCCATGAAGATCTGTATATGGAATAAGACAATATGCTTCTGTTGGTAAACGTATATAATATTTTAATAATAATGTTGGAAGCATTAAAAAAAATGTAAATAACCATTGACCAATAATCATTTTAATATATAATGTAAAAGATAATAAAGCTCTTTTCTTATAAAAAACAACTCGACATAGACGATAAATTGATTGTAAACAACAACTATAATAAATTGAACATTCGAATGTATCATAAAGAAATCCCCATGCATAACAAAAATTAAGATTAAATGCTAAAAATTTTGTAAATACATTTGAACTAGTCATCATACAAGTTGTACAACATGTGAGAAATGAAGCTAAACAAGTATTACAAACTAATAATATTGATATATCTCGTTCTCGTCGTTGAAGACATTTGACAATAATAAAAATTAATATATACATTGCAATTGTTATGAATATAAGACATAAATTAAGAATTCCAAAAATTTTAGCTGCTGTTTCCATTAGAATGAATGAATCAATTTTGTTTGTATGTTATTTGATTCTAATAGACATTAAAATTAAGATAATATATTCAACTACTTCTTAAAATATGTTACGACTATATGAATGCTCGGATTTTTTGAATAAGATAGAGAACTGTTGTTTTTTACCATTGAAAAGAGGAGATAGAGACATATTTTTTTAACCTTCTTTTTATAAGATTTTTCAGTTGATAATTTTAAGAATAAATCTTTCTTACGAGTTGTTTATAATGAATTTACAGTAATCAACGATCTGCAAATTACGAAATCTATTACAATTTTATATTCTTCATAAAGAAATGCGTGTTTCCAACGATGAGAAAAGTGAATCAAATCTTCTATTTTTAACGGTAAAAATCAAAAGTCTCTATCTTATTTCAAGTAAAGTTTATTCGAAAAATCTGAGCATCCATACTGAAATGAGAAAAAAAAAGCTTTCACGTATTGAATCAAGAAGATTAAAAACAAAGAAAGAGCATATATTCAAATACATGCTGTGAAATAGGTCAAAGAAAAAATTATATTATACATACTATGAATAAGACAGACAACACAAAAATTAGAGAGAATAACTGGCTTAAAAAGAGCGCAGGTGGCATTAGTTAATATGTAAAAATCTACATGCAATATTACCTTTTTCTTTTTTTATTATATCTAAAATGATTATCCTGCAAATATGGTTGATTACTGATGATTTTCTGTCATTTTTTTTAAAAACATGTAATTAATTATTTTAGAGCATTCAGTGAAGTGAGTAGTATGTTGATAACATTTAGTAAAGACATACTAAATCTAATGACATCATCATCTTATTTTCTTATAAAATGTTTAAAGAAATTTTCATTTTTTATGTCATAATAAAGAAATACTTTTCTATGTTATTTCATATCTAATCAGCTAATTAGTAGAGTTTTGTAATTTGCGGTTCGTCAATTATCAATTTGAATGTGAACGTGATTACTAAAAATTTTTCATAAAGTAGACTAAAAAATTTATAATATACGGTTGTATATGTCCTTTATTTCCTATCTCTACTGGGAAAAACAGCAGTTCTCTATCTTGTTTCAATTAAATCTTATTCTTTAGATGCAGATCTCTTTCGGAAATTTTATAATTATGACAGTTGTTGAATATCGATGAAATCGTATAGAAAATTTAGACCTTGACTTTCTCTATGATTGCATCTAGAATGAGAAGAAATAATCTTTAAACTACGTAGGAACGTTACTTTATTTTTATTTTCATTATAATAAAGAATAAAGAATTCTTTTTCATGTGAAGCTTTTTTTTTAATTTTGTTGAAGTAACTCACAAAAAATTGTTATATTATATAATTAAATATAACAATCAATAACATTTTTTTACATATGTCATTTCATGAGTAATCCGTGCTTTTCGATAATATGACACATGAAAGTGACGATGATGATAAAAAAGAATATTACTTAAAATATTCTGTTCTTATACGAGCTATTTTCATATGTACCTACTATAAGAAAAAATACATCTTTATCTTTATTGATAAAGTAATATCCCTACTTGAAATATTCTATAAGAAAATAAGATGATCGTATTATTACTTTTGTTATACTTTAAATATCTTCAAATTGCGTACAACATAAAACAATAATAGTGGGTGAAAGGGTTTAATAACTATTTGAAGATAATTTTGTTTATTACTTTATGTTTCATAATAGAACAAAAATAAATAAATTTATTGATATCATAAAACATCTATGTTATCTTGTTACCAGCTGTTAACTGATTAATATTTGTGCATCTATTTATTTTGATTATATTATAATTAGTGTAATATTTTCGAGATTTTTCATTTTTTCTTTACAATAGAAAAGCAGATCAATCAAAGTATTTCATAGTTTTGAAATATTTTTTCTTTAAATTCTGATTAAGTTTTATCTTTCAAAACGTATGTTTTTTACTCTTTCTCTCTGTGGGAGATGGAAATGTCATTAAATTGTATTTGTCTGCATTTTTCCTGTTATTATATATGCACTGAAAAAAGAACAAGCAATTACAAAGGTCACTCTAAAAGTACTTTCATTCGTTCTTTTTAAACATTTTAAATTGATTATTGAAAAGTAGTTTGATGTTTAAGGAAAGTCTATTCGATTCGAATAGGAGGAGAGGGCAAGTACTCTCTCATATTGTGCAGTTCTCAACCGTTAATATGTATTTCAAATGAGGAACTGACCGTATGATTGGACATTTAAATTTTTGATCCCGGAAATTAAGTACAATTGATCCCGGTTATAAATTTTCAAAAGAAAATGCACAAATGATACCGATTTTTTAAATAATTTTTAATTACTTATATACTAACACAAGTGATCCCGGAAAAAACTATTTTTTTTTCCAAATAACATAATTGATCCTGGAATATTAGCAAGTTTAATTGATATGTACCATCAGACAAATGTTTTGCTTTCAGTTGAAATTTATATAATGGATATTTCCAATATTCTGAACAAATATATGTATAACATAATCCATAATTAAATTGTTCTGTACGTTTTTTACATGTATTTAGTAGTGTAGAACTCGTTAATTCGATTCGAGTTTTCAACTTTTCAACTATTCAGCTATTCAACTAATCAATTATGCACGCAGGGTCCCACTCGTCCCTCTTCGTGACACCCTCACGCAGGACCAATAGTTGAATAGTTGAAAAGTTGAATACTTGAATTTAAAAGTTGAATAGTTGAAACAACTTTTCGAGTTTAACATGTATGCCTGATTTATAAATGTCGACCCAGTTTATAAATCTCGACCCGGTTTATAAATCTCGACCCAATTTATAAATGTCGACCCGATTTATAACCGTCCTAAATTTTTGGGATTTCTGTTAAATTTAAATTTTTGGAAAAATCATTTCGGACTCTACAGTGATCTATAGCCACATATTTCTAATAAAGATTATATATCTAGAAAATGAAGTGATATCGACAGCAAAGATAAAGAATTATTACGAGACAAATATTTTGTTTTGCTAGTCGACGCACAATAGTAGCACTTTGGCAACCAATTGAGGGCAATGTATACTATCGCCTAACAAGCTGTTAGTAAACTAATTCTTTGTTATATTATGCGAGGAAATAGATTGATCATCAAAAAAAAATATGTAAAATGAAATTAGTCAACAAGTCGATGAAATATCAATTTAAAGACGAGCGAATTTTTGTACCCGCTGGTTGTACGAGTCTAATACGTATAAGTTTAGTTGATCATCAAGTCGCATCGTGTACGGATAGTGGAGTAGAGTTGCAGTACTACCGATTGTACCTGTAACGCCAGCAATCGTTGAACCGTTGATTTTTCCTGGCTCATATAATTGGATACGATTATTGTAAGTATCGGCCACGTACACGTTACCATATGCATCGAGAGTGACGTCCGTGGGATAATTAAGAGTTGATGCTGTGGAACCAGGCGAACCAGTGGTGGTTCCTGCAATCAGTGTCCAATTGGTTGCCCCCAATACCCAACGAACAACATTGTGAGCGCCATAATTAGCGATGACAAGACTATTCGATGCTGACTCAAAATGAACACCGCGAGGAGAAAGCAGCTGTGTTCTACTAATCCCTCCTCCGTTACCACCGGCAACCACCGTTCCGGACGATGTAGTCACACGATGGTTGGTCGAATCGGCGATGTACAGAATACCTGTGGTTGAATCACGATATATACCCAGAGGGACATTGAATTGGTTGCTTGCAGAACCAGCAGCACCTGATGACACACAAGTGTATTAGAAAAATAGGCTGATTCTTTCTAGATACTCAATTTAATAAAAAAAAACTATAGATAATTTCTCATTTCCAAAAGTAGCACATTTGTTTATCCCAAGTACTCGAGTGCTTTAGCACAAATAAAAATGGCTGGTGTTTTGTGAAATATCTCTTATTGACTTACCTGTGCCGGCAACTGTTGTGCCAGAGGATGAACCATTAGACCAATATTGGATTCGATTATTATTTGAATCTGCCATATAAAGACCACCAGTTGAATCTATAGCAATACCACAGGGTACCTTCAAGTAGCTCGCAGTCGAGCCCGCTACCGCGTTTGATTGACCAGCTACAGTTACTCCTGTCGATCCGAAGATCGGCCATTTTTGCACACGGTTGTTGTATTGATCGGTGATAAAGACATTTGAAGCTGTGGCATCTAATGCCATGCCGTACGGATAGTTGAGGCCATTGGCTGTTGCACTGAAAATACCTGTGCCAGCGACAGTAAATCCAGTTGCATTCCAAGAAAGTGTAAGTCCAGTGGCTGTAAAAGCAAAAGACATCATATGGTATATGATTACAAAACAAATATTTGTGCTCATCCTTTTCGAGCAGAATCAAAAATAAACATTCATTTCTATAAATATCATCTTGATGTCTCCGAAGCTCGCTAAGCAAACAACACTTACTTGTGCTTGTATCTGTTGAAGTAGTGGTTGTTACGCTTGTAGTAGTAGTTGTCACGCTTGTAGTAGTAGTTGTTACGCTTGTAGTAGTAGTTGTCACGCTTGTAGTAGTGGTTGTTACGCTTGTAGTAGTAGTTGTCACGCTTGTAGCAGTGGTTGTTACACTTTCAGTAGTGGTTGTCACACTTGTAGTATTGATTGCTACGCTTGTAGTGCTGGTTGTCACGCTGCCTGTACTCATGGTGGTGGAACTTGTGGAGTTTGTAGCTTGTATTGTTGTTGTCGTCGATGACATAGTCAGAAAATACGTAAGAATCGCAGCTATTGCCATGCAGAGCAGAGAAGAGATGAGGATGCAAGAGATAATCGCCAACAAGCAGCGATGTCTCTTCTTCTTTTTTCGGTCAGTGTTTTTCTTAGGGATTGTCAGCAGCTGTGCAGTTGACAATGAGTGAAAATTGTCAAATGGCATTGGAGAAATATGACCACTACGCTGTCTTGTCGACAACGAATAAGTACTGTGTGACGGCTTAGACATTATCCACGGATTAATTCGAGACGATGCATGAATGTTGATCGACTGGTTTCTGTTGGAGAGAGTTGTTGACTGCGAAAGAAAATGGAATAAAGCTTTAGATCGAATTCAATCAAAACAATTCTCATTTCTATGAATTGATTTGACTGTCTAGTTCTAGTTCTATGGAACTATTACATCACTAGTTCTAGGACACTATCGATTGATTCGAATTCTCACCTGACTCATTCGTCGAATGCGTTTCACTGTCACAGATTGATACTTTTCCATCGTTCGCACGGAATTCATATTGGCTCTTTGAAAAATGAGAAATGAATCAATCTTATGCGCGTTACCAGAGTAGTGTACATTTGTTTTGAATATTCATAGGTGCCGAAGAAACCTCATCGAAAATAATAATATACTGCTTCGTGCGCGCGCACAAAGAGACACAACATTCTCTTTTCGATTTTTTTCTTTTAGTGTTCTGAACAAGTTGTATTCTATTGGTAGTTTACTTTTCCAATCGACTTGTACAATACATAACTGGACAATAGTGCCGCTTTTGGCTAACGTATTCTTTCTGAGCTTCAATGCGAATATAAACCATCACAAAGCTCTTTGATCTTGTTTTTTTAAAGTAGTACAGTTATGAAAAGAGACTAGCGATTCACGTGCAAACACACCAGTCGATAACAGCTACTCATGATATTAGTAAAATAGTTTTTATTGTTTAATTTGAAATCACATTGAAACTTATCTTTAATTCTCACGTATTTCAATGTGATGTTTTCTTGTATAGATTTCATCCCTGACTTTTTCTTTGAGAACATAGATTTATTCAAATTATTTGAATTTCTATGTCTTCATGTTATTAGTTAGATTTCATCTTTTCTTCTATTTATTTTTCAATAAAAAAAAAATCGTTACTATACAAACATCAAAGGATAAATAAATCAACTCAAAACATTGTCACAACATTGTTAAAAAAACTGGAATTACTCATAGAAGTATGCAAAACAAAGTCAATTCAATCTATTCCAATTCAGCCTTTGTTGTAACTTTGATCTATCTTGCTCTAATGAATGAATCATAACGTGAACGTATGATATCTTTCTTTTCTTTTGCCACTGTTACATATTGGCCGTAATCATCGTCGCAGTGACCAGGGCTCGAAACGGGCCACTCTTTTCATGGCCCGACCCGACTTAAGTTTCGCTCAGCCCAGCCTGGTCCGGCTCGGAAAAATTTTTTTGACACGAATTTTTCCTCTCAACGAAATATGTAGTTCGTTGTGATTATTACAAATGTAATTGTGGTAAAATGTTCGGTATTATTTTGAGTGTAACTAACGAAGATTATCGAACTCACAATAAAATTTTTGTTTACGAAAACTAATTACTTTTTGAATGAGGTACAAACATATTGTGAGGCTATAAAAGATCACAACACTCGTTTTACGTCATGCAATATTTTTTGGTATTAATTTTTTAATCAAGTTACCTCTAGTGGAAACTTAACCACTTTTTCGACTGAATATGGGAGCGATCAACTGGCTTGATACCCCATTTTGGTACAGCCCTATTGTAAGGATAAAACCTACTATTGTCCGAGCCATATAAAAGAGGATCCCAGATAATCTTGAATTGGCCCGAACAACATCATGTTTTACCCTTACAATAGTAGCTTTTATCCTTACAATAGGGCTGTACGAAAATGGATTATCAAGCCAGTTGATCGTTCCCATATATCATTACTAGTATTAGCACTTGAATCATATGTTCCTATATTATTCACTATTGTTGCTCAAGAATTAACTGATGCTGAACGTAAGGAAATACAAGATTTATTTGAATATTTTAACGATGCTTGGATACGTAAAATATCAACATGGAATGTTTCCAGTATTTCTGATCGAACAATCAATTATAGTGAAGATATGTACAGTAGAAATAATAGTTTTAGCAATTATAGAGTAGTGTCGCTTTAGGCTATAATAATAGATTTAAAAGATGTTTACAAAAAGTTCATCCGAACGTATGGCTTTTCATAGGTTCAATTAGAAATATAATTTATGATTTGATTGTTCATAAAGATTTCAATCTAAAATTGCTGAATAACGAATGCAAGAAGTATACGATCAGTTTAATAATAACAAAATTACAGCATAAGATTTATTAAGTAGACTTTCCTTTTTTGTTGCGAATGAAAAATAAAAAAAATTATCATCTTAACCCTTTCGGGACGGGTGGTACACCGTATATACCACAGATTTTTTCTAACACAAATATGTTAAGTATTGACGATGGGAAGTAGCTATGTATGCATTAAAATATGCTTATAGTAGTGATGTATATCTAATATGATTGACGTGATTATGCCCTATTTTCTCCCTTTTCTTTTCTACGTTAACCAACACTAACCGGCGGAAGAAAACGATGATGTGTCGTCTGTAGCACAATTGTCGAACGAAAAACAAAAACAATCTTATAACAAATACGAATGTTCAGATTACAATGTAGATCTATGTATTCTGACTTATTTTCGTCGAGACTATCATACTCTAGAGTCATATTAATAAACTTTTATGAAAAAGAGAATCATCTGATTCTTAAAATTTTATATTTGTGCTTTTTTTTCAAAAAAATAAACCCGGTCTGAAAGGGTTAAAGGACTTTTTTTTATAGAGAAACATTTTTCGTAGGACGAAATGCGACGACATTCTTCTATAGAACGTTCTAGGCTGTTGCCGTTAATATAATGAGAGAACCGATCAAAAGTCGAGCAAACATTTTGTATAATCAATACAATAATCACCTAATTACAGTAATTTGACTTTATCAACGGTTCATCTTTAGTTGTAGCAAAAAGGTTGTCATTGCCCAGTAATGCAGATCAACTAATATTTTTAATTATTTTTGTTTGTCTTCGTTCGTGCGTATCTCGTTGAATTTGACTGTTTGTTTTCCTAATCACTTGATCACAAAAATATTTGGAAATCTTCTACTTAGTTTTCGATTGATGTTGAGACGATCATCTGAAGCTTTTGTATTTTTGATTTTATTTTTATTCAAAAAAAATATCGTGAAATCAAATAAAAAAATAAGTAATTAAAAAAATATATGTAAAAAAATTGTCAGACTAATGCAACGGGTATGCTTAAGTGTTGCTTGATTACATATTTGTAAAAAAAATGGAATAAGTGCAAAGATTGGTTCAAAATGTTCGTTGCACTTATTTACTATAAATCAAAAAAAAAACTCAAATCAATCAAAAAAATAAAAGTTAACTTACATAGTTTTTTTAGCTTAGTCAGCACCATCGGCACCAAGAACATTTGTTTTTTGTTCTGGTGTACTAGTAGGCCCAGCACTACCTGGTTGTTGAGATGGTGACTTCTTATCTCCACGACCATCTGATCGTTGAGATGATGAACTGCTGCCTCCACGACTACTTGATTGTTGGGATGATGGACCACTACCACCATAACCACCTGATTGAGTTTTAGTACCGCTTTCTTTTGATCCTTGAGAAGCGAGTGTACGTACAAAACTTGTTTGTACCACTAAAATATCAAATAATTACTCTGTAAAATACATTAATAAATTAAATCTTTTCAGATTACCTCGTGAATTGAATAAAAAAGTACGTGTCAGATTACTAGCCATGATACTTCTTGTTTGTTAAATGAATACAAATAACAATGAATATACGCTATAAGATCTAAAGGAAAAAAAAACAATGGCATTTACTTGCTGATCTTTGTCTTATGCTATGCACGCCAAGGACAGAAAAGATGAAAATAAATATAGTTTACATGACAAGACCGCACCCGCTTACCACTTGTAACACGTGCTTTTTCCACGTGATGACGTAATAACGTAGTAGTTTAAATTAATAAATACTTATATGTAAGATAAAGTGTTGAGTAGAATGTTCCTGATAAACGATTGTATGTTTTTTTGAATATAAAGCCAAAGAAAAGAAAAATATTTATCAAAGTTAATTAAATAATACAACACAAAAGTAAAAATAAAAATAAAAAGTAACGACATATGATATTTACTCTGCTAGGTTTCTTTTATTTTTATTAAAAGATTAAGAGAAAAAACTAACAACGAGGAGAAAAAACAAAATAAAAAAATATATAATATATAAAAACAAACGATAATGTCTTTCTCTGTATGACTATTTATGACTGAGTGTATAATCTGGCTGCCATGTAAACAAAAAATGTCTGACTAGAGGAGAGGATGAAGATGGAGGATCATCCATCTATATATTTACTATAGAGATGGCAATCCTAACAAGGAATGTGATCAGACACAATTAAGAGCAAGTCTCAATTACCGATGATATTGTTTTTATTGAAATAAATCTCTATCGACTAATAGAAAAAACAGTTATAAAAATTTTCAAAAGGTTACACCAAAAAAGATTGTTCATAGAAATGTGACAACACGATTTTACAGTTGTTTAATTAACAATTTGTTCAAATCTCTCATTACTATCTATGAACATGTACAATTATTTGTTATCTCGCAAAAGAATTGTTTACGGCAAACAGTTCTAATAAAAAATATGCATTTAAAATACAATATCTTTATATAATTTTCTATGTTTGAAAATTGAAACTAGTCCTATCAAAGTTTTATTATTTCCAAGGGTAACTACTATTGTATTTTCCACTTCATTTTTTTTAGAATATAAAGATAGTCAGTTTTCTGCATTTCCAATTTCATTAGGTGGCATCCATAATCATAGCAGCTGTTATCACTCTTAAGACTCGACTTCTCGTCTAACATTCTGCAGTGTGAAATACATCTTGTTACACTCTATAACTTTATTTCAAAATTTTTTGTACTCGATTATTCTTATAATTACTAACATGTAAATTATTTTTTGAAGCTAAAGCTGCATTCTGTGGATCATTTCAATATTGAATGTTATATACAGTGATTCCTTGTTTATCTACAACAATTTCTACTGCGCCATCACATACATTCATTCAATGAGATTGTGTATTATCTTAATCGAGAAAAATGTCTTTAACTTTCTTTTCTTGTTGCTTACTTAAATACAAATATTGGATGGATCTTATAGTGTCACTTAGTATAATATTGCATGCACAGTGATCTTGCCTACAATTTTCGTCTGTTTTCTCGCCTGGGTAGGAAGTTTTTGACTATGTATCACCTCTTAACTGATGTCAAAATCAGATCGGCACCGAGACCAACAAAAGTAGTTTTGCAGATCCCTAGTCTGAACTGAGAGATTCTTTAGAGTTACCGAAAATTCTGATATACAGTTCTATAGTAATTCTCTTTTTAAAATAATCATCTTACACTACAATTTTTCTTCATCTGAAACTTTTACTAAAATTGAGATATTAGTTTATTAGGATTGCTATGATTACATAAATCTTGGGTGACTTACATCACTACATAAGAATTATTCAATTATAATTTTACTGTAGTAAACAAACTAATTGAAGAATGATGAAGATGTATGTTACTAAATCTAAATCTTTTTGTACGATTTGTACATATAAAAAAACAAATCCAGATTCAAAACCAAATAGGAAGGACTTGATGCCAAATGCAAACTTTATCTTGGATCTGTTGGATCCCTATGTCGAGATCATACGATAATTCTTTAATTATCTACAGTAAGCTTCCTTTTGACTAATTATTGGAAAGTATGCAAAGAATCGTATTCATTAGATCTAGAGTTGAGAATAAATTTTATAATGAGCTTTAGAGTAGAAATGCTATCAGAATTTTGGGGAATTTAAATGATCTCTAATAACTGGATACTATGTGAATTTCGCCGGGTTATCAGGTTGAATCACACCGTTTCCTACAGTTTTCACTGTAATTTGGAGGATTTGAACGGTTTCGGTACGGATAAATTCCGACAGGAATACTGCCTCCATCTTCCATATATTTTTCAGCTGTTTCCGTTTAAACCCATACCGGAAACGGCAGGAATATGCGGGAAAAGGCCCAATTTCCAGCTGGATCCGTCCGCCAGAATGATCGGAATAGGATGTCACTTTAACTTAACCAATGAAAATTAAATTAGATATGTTGATATAGTTTTGTATAATCATATTAATGGAAATTATCTCATAATTTTCGTTGTGTAATATGAGTAATTACTGAAATTTCTTTTGGTATTGTATGAAACTTTGGGGAATAATGCGGAAATTTCTTTCTAATCTGATAGTATTTAATAAAATTTTTGTAATTACCCACATTTGTCATTAAATGCTGTTTGTGGAAATTTCTTTTTTCGGAAATCTGAACATACTTCTCATTTCTATATACGTATCATATGGACATTCTTCCTACATACATGGCATAGTTTCTGTGTCATATATATGCCAGTGTTTTATATGAATGTTATTGTTCTTGTTTTCTCGTTTTCTCTCATTTTAAATAAATCGACATCATTTATTCATCTTGTTCTTCATCGATCCTCATGACGTGACAAAAACATTGTTAAGTGACTAACTCTAAATTGTCGAACGAGTCATAAGGTAAGATAAATGTAGTCTTATATACTTCTGTTTATTAATGAAAAATTACACACTATATATAGGATAGCCGATCATACATCTATTGAAAATGTTCATCGACTGATGGAGACAGATCCCATCGAACATAATACGATAGATTACCATGTAGCTCAAAGGTGACTACTACAAATTAATCTCAAAATAAAATTCCGAATTGAGGATTTTTGTTTAGAGATTCTTTGGGCATGAAACATATCACACATGACAGTCTATCCTGTACCTAAAATTGAAGTCTTTAGATTCATTCCTACATCATAACTCTATTAGGGACATAATATTATAATCATGATCGATCCTAGTTACACAATAGGAATTTTATGATAAAGATTTTATTTTAAAAATACAAAAAATTATACATAACATAACTTAACACCATTTTCTACCATACTGAAAACTTTTTATCAATGAAACCCAAGTATCTTAGCTAAAAACGGTATCATGTGTAAGTGTACTCTGATTATTAGAATTATTATCTTTTTTACTGAAACTCTTAGAAAGTGTCTACAAATAGCTTCTTTTTGAATTTTGACGACCAGAATCTAAGTGAGTCTATAGTGATAAACATCATTCATTCGTTAAAATTCTGGTTACTAGAATAGATTGATTTAGATTATTGTTTCTAGAATTATTATTTTTTCTGATTCAGTCACTGAGAAAATGTCTGTAAATGAATTTTTTAAAATTCTAATATTTATAACCTATGCTGGTGACCAGAATTTTAAACAATGAATGTTATTGATTGAAATAGAATCATCTAGATTCTGGCCACCAAACTTAAGAAAAGAAACCGTTTGTAGACACTTTTCCAGCGTTGCAATAAAAAAAGATAATAATGTTGATGATCAGAATGTACTTGCACATGGTACGAATTTTAGTTAAAGAGGGAACATATCCAACTGTCAAATCGTTTTGGACCGGACATATTGATTTTGGCTTATGGACATACGATTCTTTTGAGAACTTGAATGATCAAATTTCGAACTGAAATTTTGATCATAACTAGGTAGGCCTTGTAATTAGTAGAAATTTGCCAGAGTTTGAGCCAGAATATCTCGGCAAGGATGCATTTATTCTGCCTCAAACCTTGGAAAGTTTCTAGTACTTGTAAGGGCTATCTATAAACAAAATATTAGTTTGAAAATTGATCATTCAAGCACTCAAAATAATCGTATGTGCATAAACCAGAATTAAGCAACAGGCTCATAACTCGACAACAGAAGACTGAAAAACCAAATCATTATAGAGTATTTAATAATTGACTGAAGTCTAACATTTGCGCATATGCCGAGTCCAAAAGTGATTTGACAGTTGGATATATTCCCTTGTGAGATACTTAATTTCGTTGATAAAAAGTTTTCAGTATGGTAGAAAATGGTGTTAAATCATGATATCCATAACTTTTTATATTTTTAAAATAAAATCTTTAAATCAAAATCCCTATTGTGTCACCAGGATTGGTTATGATTGTAATATTATGCCTCTAATGGAGTTATGAGGCAGGGATGAACCTAAAGATTTCAATTTTAGGTACAGGATAGACTGTCATGTATGATATGTTTCATGTCAAAAGAATTTTCAAATTACAAAATTCCTATATAGAAATCCTCAATTAAGGATTTTCTTTGGGGTAAATGGAATAATAACAATTGACCGAAGTCGAAACCAAAGAGAATCTAATGTACTGATTGTCTGGAGTGTATTCGCTACATCTATAGTAACCGGTCAATTCGTCAAAGTCACTTCGGGCTTCGCCTTCGCCTTCAACCGATTATTATTACCTGAGTAAATGGCAAGTGTTTCATCAGAGGTGCAGAACCTGCTGCTAAAATAAAAAATTTCTTCGAACGGCAAAATTTCCTTTACTATAACAGTTAATTAAACAGAATCTGTGATCTTTCTCGTTTAAAAATGAATTTTAGAAAAAATAATAAGCTTTTCCTTAGCGAACAGCGGAGATCTGGCAAGGTAGTGTCAACTTTCGTCGATCGTGTGATAGGAATGTTTTTCGAATTATCTCATAACATAATTCATATACAAATCTTATTTTCAACAACGCAAAATTTTCGAAGTATCGCATAGTATAGATCGTATATCCCTATTGTTTTTTGAAGGAATTAGTCATCTGGGATTTTTAGAATTATTACATATCTCATACCAAATACTTCAGCTAGTTTTGCCACTAGCAAACTTTCAAGATTTATTATAAACTATAGAAATTCTAAAGATGAATCAATCTCTATTTCAAATCAAAAATGTGTTCGTTTTACGTTCATAATGACATAAAATAGACCATTATCTGTAGAGAAACGACGACAAGTAGTGACATTGCATTAGGAAAGAGAACATAAACGAATCTTAGAAGAAAAAAAATATTTTTCACGAAGTTTCCCCAGACGATAATGAGTTCTCAAAAAATTTCTCTGAGCAGCCGTTCGCGCATACAAGTAGATTCTGTACCTCTGTGTTCCATGATACATATTAGTAGATGATTCATAGAGAAAAGATGGAAAGAACCACATATGTGATAGCAAAAACGAAAAATTCCAATGATGCGATATATTTAATCCGATACAAGAATGAGAAAAAATACCAGATAAATGAGAGAAACAGTGACGAGAGCATATAAACAAAAGAATGGAATATGAATGTGGAAATATCTACCCCCTTCTCAAGTCATAGGATTTAACCAAAAACAATGGAAAATACACATGAATGTAACAATTAAGATACTTTCATATTAATCAATCTTCGACATTTCCTTACTTAGTATTTAATACGGTGTGAAGTAGTTTTGTGACAGCTCAGAGTTGGATGAACTGGTAGTAACCAGCTTACCTCACAAGAGGTGGTACTTATTGCATGAAATCAAAAGTCACAACTCAAAAGTTGACCTCCGGAGAACCATGAGCAAAGACAAATTTTTTAAAGTTTGTTTTGCATCGTTTTATAATTTCTATTCATGTCACCAACAAAGACAAATTAATATGATATTTGGAAAATTATAATCGTTATTGTCTTTTAATATATCTGCGCATTTTAGATTATGTATACTAGTGATCCATATCCAGAAGAATCCAGTGGACAAATGCCGAAGGAAATTGACAAAATAAAAGAACCCGATTCACTCCACCTTGCTTTATTAGGAAGAACTCGCTTGCAATAGGCGAACTACACGAAAGGTACAATATTATTCGAAAGAGGAGATGAACGTACTTCAAAATTTTCTTTTCTATATTTCCATTTTCTCATCTGTTGCTTAATTTTTCAATCCACGAATCGCTTGATCTTTTAAATTATTGCATAATTTATTTGTTTAGGTTGATGATAGTTTATGGATGTTATTTCCATTTAATCTATTAAAGTACTCGATAAACCTTCCTTATATATATGCTTTTTACAATTTAAACATTCCAATCAATATGCAACAATCATTTACATTTTTTTCCATCAATCTTATCCAAAGATAAAAAATTTAATTTCATTATACGTTGTACATTTCTTCCATATTTTTTTAATTAACAATCAATTTTTATTGTCTTCATATATTAAGTATCATGTTCAGCAACATCTAAAAATACACCACAATAATCAATTTCTATTGCAACTATAAAAAGAAAAGAAAGGCAAATTATGACCTCCAGAAGTTTGGTAAATATACTGAAAAATCAACTAAAACATCCAATTATGAATAACTTGCAGATAAATATCATATATATTATTTTTTTTTGTTATTATTTGTTTTTCAGTACACTTTTTGTTTAATATTTAAATAATGAGAAAGAATGTTCTTTTTATAACTCTAAATTTTTGTACCAACCTCATATGAAAATGTATTACTAAACTTTTAACATTTTGTCTCAATAGAACAATAAAGAAAACAACATATCTATTTCAGACGTAGATAGGTAAAAAGGAAAAGTATCTTCTCAACTGATTATGCGTTCATAGTGTTGTTGAGGTATGTCTTTTAATGCTTGGTCTTATATATATATATATATTATCAACTTTCGATCTACTTACGACATCACTATGAGAGAGATTGTAATCTAGTTTCATGTTATTTTATATTACGAGAGCAAATCGAGCATCATGCATTCGTATATCTAAATGTATTATTACAAATGAGAACGTAAGCAATGACATTTAGAGTATTTTCAGTTAGTTATTAAATGAATTTAAATTTAATTTTTCGCTAAGATAGAGTCAAAAAACATGAGAAACTTTAAAATGTTATTTTTCCAAACAACCAGTTTTTTATCAAAATTTGCAAAAGTTCCTATGTCTTTGTTCTTGAAACTTTTAAAGAATATTATTTTCAGATTCAGTATTAAAAATTGATCTTATGAAAGGTTTGGAATCGGCATTAACTCAAATTCTTTCTATAGTAACATTTCAAATATTCTTCATTAAAATAATGATAGGTTAATTAAGTGAAAGAGTCAAATTTTTTATTTTGTTTAATACATCATACCAGCCCTCATAAAAGTACACATTATTTTTATTTTGATTTATTTTCTGTCGAGAAAAATCGTTCCTACTAGTACCATATGAAAAATGGGGAGTTCATTTTCATATAACATGTATATTTTTCACTAAAATCAAATGAAAATTTATTTATAGTGATAAAATTCGAGTGAATATACTTTGAAGGTATACATAAACTAATGGATCTTTACAAGATTTTTGCAAAACGTTTTTTCAAAACTATAGAGTGTCCAGTAAGTCACGAAACAGTGGAAAAAAGATTTAATGTCTTCATCATATTTAAACCATGATTTTAAGTATCACTTGTCAATTTCCTCTTCACAATTAAAGATGCAGAATTGTTTTCTATCTGTAGAAAAATCTCTGTCCGCAGTATTGAAGTGTGGCAGAATTATTTGGTTTTTTCTCCTGTTTGATGACTTACCAGACGCCCTATAATTTTGAAAAAAGGTTTTCCGAAAATCTTGTAAAGATCCATTAGTTTATGTATACCTTCAAAGTATATTCATTCGACTTTAGTGAAAAATAAACATGTTATATGAAAATGAACTCCCCATTTTTCCTATAGTACTAGTAGGAACAATTTTTCTCGACAGAGAAAATAAATCAAAATCAAAATAATGTGTACTTTTATGAGGACTGATATGATCAGTATTTTTTGATCAGTAGATATATGTTTTTATGCGCAGTAAATAATTTCAAATGTCAGTAATTAAATCAAAATATGATCAATAAATAATTAAATTTGAGCCAGTAGATAATTTTTTTTATTGATCAGTTATTTCTTTCTTTATATCAGTGAAAAATAGTACAACTACAATTAACAAAACAGCTTGTCTCTACGAAGAAGCTCAGAAGTTTTAGATAAAGTTTCGTCAAAATAGAGCAATTCCATTATATAGGTTCTTTCCCATATAGAATACACATTTTGAGAAGTATTATATTTTGACGAAACTTTGTCTAAAACTTCTGAGTGTCTTTGTGCAGACTAGTCTAGTTGAGATCTTTATTTTGGCAAAACTTCAGATTGAAAATCAAATTTTTGTTTTTTTTAAAGCATGAGGTCTCCTACAGGGATTTTTAAAAGCCTGATATATTGAAAACGTGGTAGTTCTGTTAAAACTTACTATTAACTCGAATCTCTTTCAGTTATGCAATAGAACACCATGTGCTATCTGATTATAAAAGAATCATTGAAATTGGAGGGAACACTTGGGAAGATTCCCTCCTAAGGAGAAAAACGATCAATGGAAGATATTATAAATTTAGTTCTTTGTTAAACTGAAATAATTATCGCTGAAAATTATATATTCATCTATCATTGTAAAATATCGAATTGTAGTAATAATATTTACAAACAAGGTCAACATATATGTGATAATTGATGGATGTTACGGAATGGTGAAGACTGATACAAATGCGATGATTCACTGACCAAACATATTTTAATTACTAATAATTTAATATAAATACTGATAAGTTCATTATTTTACTGACAATTGAATTTTTTTACTGATCATTCGCAAATTCTACTCATCAAGTTAGACATTGTCGAAATCATACGATAATTTAATGCTTTATAATAAGATATGAAATCGTCTCATTGAATTATTATTCAGTTTTGAGCAAGGAGAAAAAAGTATCTCTCCATGGTGTAATAGTTATAGCATTTTCTGACTGTAACGGTGTATTTCATAAGCAGTTATCAGAAGGTTTCGGTTCGATTCCGAATGGGGAGAAACATTATTTTTTTGTCATCATTAAGCAATGGTTACCTGTCATTTTTTCGTCATTTCTGCATATGATTCATATTCTATGATGTTACGTTTATTTTTTCATAGGATTGTCAAAACATTGCGTCATTCTTTAATTATGATGCGATTGATAAACACAACATTACGGATGACGACACCAAATTCATATATAGTGAATACAAGAGAAATAATACAACTATTGAGTTTCAAAGCATACTATTTCTAATGGTATAAAATCCAGAGTACAATGAAAATCATTTTCCAATATTTTTTTGAAAAGAGCGATTTCTCCTGCTATTTTACAATCTTCCGATAGAATCGTATTTGATATGTGACACGTGCTTGGATAATATTGAAAACATTAATCTGTGAAAATAAATTATTCTTTTCCTGTCATGCTAGATTTTATTACCAAGTCAATATTGATAGGTACCTAAAGGTGAGAGACAAGAGTTACCAAAATACATAAGAAAATACATTCGTATGCTTATAGAGATTCAGACTATATACGAATTTCGACGTGAAAAAAGATATCAAACACATTTTAGTTCTTCTTATCGCTTTTTTTCTTCATAAGTATTCCAAGAAATATGTTCTTAAAAAGTGTGATTACTTGAAGACTCATCGTTGATTTAAAAAATGACTAAGCCGGATAGCCAACGCTACTGAAGATTCTAGATATGATTAGAAACAAAAACTTTTCGAACAAACAAAAATCATGCTCACCATTCAATTACTACAAGATATTTTCACTGGTGAAAAGACGCCTCGTTTAGACCGCATGTTCACTCCACAATTCTTTCGCAGCGAATGTCAGACAGAACATAATGTAAAAGAGGATGCTTATTATGCTGAGGAAACTATCGTCGTTGATTTCAACTTGATTATAACATCTATTTTAAAATGAATTTTCTATAATCATGATTTATTCATCATCTTTGAAATGAAAAATATTTCTTAATGATCATATTAGTTACGCGCTGTAGCGGAATCTCTTTTTGTTGAATGTTCCTGCGCAGTAATTGGAGGATATTTTGATGGTTCTTTTGTACATTCCTCACAGGGCAATGTTTCAATCATCGAACTCATATCAGGTCCACTAAATAATAATGCTGAATATCTTGATTGTTTGACTGCTGCTACACGATGTAATGCTGATATCCAATAATCATTCGTCCATCTTTGAATAAATTCACCACCAACCACTAATATAGTATTTGGTTTTGATTCAACACGAAACCATCGTCCATTTACATTCACATCCAACCCTAATAAATAAACAAAAAGTTAACTAATAATAATTCATATATTCAAGTCCTTGACTACCTGGTACATTATCATTATGTATTAATGTAAATCCAAGATAATCTTGATGTTCACCCAATGATAATGGTTCATCATGTTTCGGTGGGAAATATCTAGCTAATCTTAAATGATACACAGCATGATCATTGGTATAATTTTTATCCAAAGTATTTTCATTTAATCCCAATGCCAAATCAGCAATCTGATGAATATAAGAAATGAGTTGTCTTCCGTTGAGAATATAGTCTGGTATTACTTCACGAAATATATCTGGTAATTGATCAATAGAAGAATTGAATTCTTTCGATTCAGCTTTGAAAAATGTAAAAAAGATTTCATTCGAATCTGTGGCCGCTGCTTTTTGATCTCCTTTATAGTTGGAAACGAATTCTAAGCCTGGTGGTTTGTAGCCCGGTGTTTCATAATATGGACCATTGAGATAATATTTCATTTTTGTTTCTTCATCCAAGGCAAAAAATTCTGCTGTTTTATCGATTATTTCTGAAGTAATATTAGCATTGATCAATCGGATAATGCCATGCTGATGAAAGGTTTGATCGAATAATGAAGCAATTTGTTTCTTCTCTTGATTTGTACCAGTGAGAAATTGAGATATATCAATTTCATTGACATCGAATGAACATATATCTTCACATTGATCTTGATTTATATCATTATTAAATGTATAAACATAGACTACGAGTAGAAAAATAAGAAGGAATTTCATTTTAAACAGTCTAGAAAGAAAATAAATGTATCTAAACTAAAAACCATATGTAAATGACTGAAAAAACATGCGTGTTGTGACCATATCGTTCTTTGCTCGTTCTTCTATCTTTTATTTTTTTTTGCGTGCTTATCTCACTCTCATATATTATGTAGCATTTCGTGTGAACTGAAAGACGAACATATCGGACAAACAGTGACCTCTTTTTTGTGTCATTTTTTAATCATATGAAAGAATAGAATTCTTTTTTTTTATTCCTGATCTAAATGAATATCAATTTTGGACATGATCTTGAATATGTTACTCTCATTTATGTGAAACAAAAAATAAGCAACTACAGTTGATTGTTTAATAGTATTGCATGAAAATCATTTCTATACTTGATTTCGACGATATTCATCCGGAACTGGATAGTCCAAAGGGTTCAAATCGGCACTGTTTGAAGGCCAACCATCTTTGTCAATACATGATAGAAAATTGTTTCGACACTATTGTTGTGTTGGATGATGCGCGTGTGGCTTGGCGTCACTCTATTGAAAGATTCAGTTCCTTCCAAACGTTTTATTCTCATATTTCAATGCAATGGGAGGTACTTTTTCGATATAAACAGTAAGATTAACACAGTCACCACAACTCAGTTTTCTTAGAAAACTTCTTCGAGATATTCAGTTCTGTCAAGAATTATTCATTGTTCTCTTCTTTGTATTGTCACACAATGCGTTATTTTTTGCGATAATATGGAAAATCCCTCCGGCTGTTTTTTCGTTCTTTATTCTTGCCCCTATACTGTTATGTATAAAAGCGACCGAAGTTTCGAAATAGTTCACATGTCGTTCGAAGAAGGAGGCGCAGAAGAAAGCGCTAGCTCATGAAGTGAAGTGAGGTTTTTGGATGATGATTTGGTTAGAATGCATCTTGAATCGAGAAGTTCCGACGAATAAATAACTGTTGGCTAGATGAAGATGAGGAGCGCACCTCATCCTCACTAGGCCGTCACACTCAGCAAGTGCGGCGGACACTGGAAACACCAACAGCAAAACTGAACACATCATGAAGTCACAAGTTGTTAGGACTACAAGGAAGGAAGACAAGGTGCTGGTTTGTTTGATCAGCTATTAGACTATTACAAGTGTCTCAGACGGTCAATAAAGTAGTATTGAAGGGTGGTATTTGAATTGATTTTTGGTACAGCACTAGTAAATAGTCATTTAGTATATAAGAAAAACTACGCTGTGAGCAACGTAGCCATTCTACAGTTTTGCGAAAGTCTTGTCCTATCTCTATTGTTTGATGTGCCATTCGAGAAACTGAAATCAGGCCCGAGACAAAAGTCCACAGGGCACGAAGCAGAAACTCGTTGATCACAAGCTAGAAGAAATAGAAGGATCTGGATACAATTTCAGCAGAGACTGTATCAGTTGTTATGAGCAAAGCAGGAAGCAACAATCAAAGGAAGCGATCTATGCAGCATTAGTAATAAAAGTAAAAACTTTATGTTTTGACGATTTACATGAAATTGGTCGAAAAAAAAAATGTCGATGAAAAAAATGTCGAAAGAAAAATGTCGAAAAAAGAATGTCGATGAAAAAAATATCGAAAAATAAATGTCGATAAAAAAAAGTCGAAGCTATTCTGACCGAAGAAAAAAATGTCGAACATGTAATATGTCGACAATATTAAGATGTCGTCATATAACAATATTGACTTTCTTTTCTTTTTGTTATTGTTTTGTTTATCGAAGATTTATTGATTAGCTAATAGTTATTTCCAATAGGTCGTTGGGCAAGTGACTAACCAGAACGACAGATAGATAGACAACACAAACGAACAAAGAAATCATTTATAGTATTGTTTCATAGCGGACGGCCTATTTTCACTCGATTTTAGATATTTAAACACATTTTTTTGCACTTTCACCATTTCATTCTTTTAACTAATGGCAAGCATTAACATGAACACTATTTCTTTTCTTGCGTCAAACAAAGGTAGTCGTCTATTGGTGTTAAATAACTTCATGTATAAAATGAACAAACAAACATCCTCCAAAATATATTGGAGATGTAATACAAATGGCTGCAAAGCACATGTACATACTGATCTTAGTAGCAATTTCTTAGCCTCAAGTGGTGAACATAATCATTTATTAGAACCGGAAGAACTTGAAATCAAACAGTTTCGACAAAATCTCAAAGAACGTGTTATGAATGAAATGTTACCAATATCGAAAATCTATGATGAACAGATCAGTAAAGCTCATCTATCACTAGAAACTCTTGCAAGTCTTCCGCTTGCTCATGAAATACGTAAGTCTATATTTTTACAAGCTTACTACATCTCTTGACATGTTTGTTTTCTAGAGCCTGGATTATGTTACGCACGACGTAAATTAACACCTGCTCTGCCAACTTCTTTTGCATTCGATATTCCAGATTGTTATCAAAGTACATCAACAGGTGAAAAATTCTTATTCTCGGATACATTGGTTCGCCGTAGAGAAAGAATGTTACTTTTTGGCAGTACCAAGCAGCTTGAAATATTATTTGATAGTTCAACTGTTTTATTGGACGGAACGTTTTCTGCAACACCGCCTTTTTTTAGTCAAGTATTTACGTTGCATGGGTTGAAGTTTGAATGCAGTAATACAGTTTACATGTTCTTTTTAATAAAAATTCGATTTCTTCTTCCTCTTTTGTAGATTTTGCCTGTGTATTTGGTCTCCTTCCTGATCGTAAAAAAGGAACTTACCAACATTTATTTTGTGAATTAAAAAATGTTGCTGCAAGTATGAATCGAATATTTAAACCCGAAAAAATAATTAGTGACTTCGAAACTGGTTTAATTCCAGCAGTCGCTGCTGAAGTAATCCACTGATTATATTTGTAGAAAATGTATATTTTTTATTTTAGTTTCCTGAAACGAAGCATAAAGGTTGCTTTTTCCATTATAACCAGAGCATTTATCGTCGAATTCAAGCATTGGGTTTAAGTTCAGCATATTCACAAAATGAAGAAATACGAAGTTGTTGCCGTAAATTAATGGCGTTGGCACTTCTACCGCCTCAAGAAGTTGAAAATGCATTTTATAATATACGTGCAACAGCAAACAACCAAGTGAAACAAGAACTTCGTCAATTATTTCTCTACTATGAAAATCAATGGTTAACTGATATACCAGTGGAAATGTGGAATGTTCATGGTTGTGAACAAAGAACAAATAATACATGTGAAGGTACGTCTATCTTTTTTTGTATGAAAGTTGGATTAATATTCTTTTATTTAGGCTTTCATTCTCGATTAAATTGACGTATTGAAAGAGCACATTCTAACATTTGGTCATTCATTAGATGTCTGGTGAAGGAAGAAGTCTGTTTTCAACATTTGTATACTCGAATTAATACAGGTGTTCAAAAACGGCCAAAATCAAGCGCAGCCCAAGCAATTCAAAAACGAATAGATACATTGAATAAGCGATACCAAGATGGACAAATAAATGTTGAAGAACTATTAGCTAGTTTAGCTTTAGTGATTGCAAAAAAATAACAAATATATGTATTAATATTGAATTTTTCTTCTTCATTAATTTGTTATTTTTTATAGTTAATAATCATTGTTAAAACTTGTGATTCTCTTTGTTAAAAAAAATAAAATTTATCTTTTCTGTCGAGTATTTAAATATGAATACCTTTCGACATTCCTGGATCATCGATATTATTTTTTTCGATATCTTTTTCATCGACATTTTTTTTTCGATATTTTTTTTTCGACTTACTTTTTTCGACATTTTTTTCGTCGACATTTTTTTTTCGACGGTTTTCTTTCGACATTTTTTCCGTCGACATTTTTTCTTTCGGCCAATTTCATACATACCGTTTTGACTGTGTTAAATTCTTTTGTCTTGAATATTTTAACAAGAACCGCCATATTATAGAATAAAGGATTCAAAAAATATTGAAGGTAGAGTAGACGACATATTTCGTTTAACTTCTTGCCTAAGAAAAAAAGCAAAAGAAGTGTTTTTCTACAGTTCCTTCTTAAAATATAGCGTGGCCCACAAGTGGACTACATTACAGTGAATGTGTTAATATACCATGGTTATTTTTGATGAATACATCCAGAAATGGAACGTTCGTACCAATTCGATGAACTGATTGAATATTTAGATGATATCGATGAAGTTAGAGACAGATTCGATTTTTTTCTAGCGAATATTCGCGCGTGCCTAAGCAATTTAACAGTGTTTTATACAACTCAACGAGCTCTATCCAATGGTATGCTCAAATCTTCGATGGCTCGAAGTATAACTTGTGAGCCCATAGATAGCCTTAGAGGAAATCTGAGTATACCATTGAATAGTGGTCATTCAGTTACATCAGACTCGAACACTTTCAGAAATGACACACAGAACAAATCTTATTAAGAAAAGACACTATTTTGAGATTTTTTGAATCATATTTTGGATTAAGGGAAATCTGATTGTACCATTAGATAGAGCTCGTCGAGTTGTATGAAAAACTGATGACTTTCTTAGCAGAGACAAAAACCAGTAAAAAAAAGATTCAACTCGACATGCATATAAAAACATCCGAATTGACTCGAACTAAACAGAATAGAAAATTATTTCAGTAATAATAGCTTTTCTCAATACCTTCATTTTCTACAAGGTATTTATTCATTATGAATTGAAATTATCAAAAATAAGTGGAACAAGTTTAGTATAAAAAGCTTTTTGTTGAGGGTGAAAAGTCAGAATTTACTGTATTCATAAATATACTAATGGCTCTCGTAGAAAACTAACCAAATATTAACTTTCCATTACCATAAATATGAAGGAGCACAAGCAATGATGGAAAAAAATCTCTCTCTATGTACACGTCAATGTCAAATAATAAAAATCTGGCTATCAAATTTTGAAAATAACATATGAATACGTGACATTGGCAGTATGAAACATGGATTTATATTACTGTCTGACAAATATAAAAAATGACAGAATTATCTGTTATTATGCAAATAATGGTTGAAATGAGATGTTCGGAGCTTAACTTGGAGTTTTACGAGACAAATATTATTCGACTTTTAGTTGAATAAATGTATATAGTAACTGATTACGATGTTGATTATTAGTCTATTATTGATCTTATTCGTTTTACAAAATTCCTATGAACAACTTTTACAGTATACTGCTTCACAAGCCGTCATGTATGCTGATTGTTTTCTTTCTTCATCGATGAAACAATTGAATGGTATTCCGATATACGAGCATGTCAATTATTGTCGTCGTTTGTCACCGTTGTCAGCTAAAGTATCTCAAATGCAAGAAAAATGTTTCTCAGGTCGTCATTTGAACTTTGAAATACTGCGAGCACAATCGATTCCGTTTTCTAAATTACTTGAATGGAAAATACCAGTTGATCTTGTAAGTATTTATGCACGTTATCTAATAAACAATTATACAGAAGAACATACACAGAACTTTGTGTGTAATTGTACTGCAACGTATACATTTGGTCGTTTGTGTGAATACGTCTACGGGATTAAGCCACTTCTCATCTATAGATCATTCAATGATCTACTTTGGGATACAGTCCAATTGCGATATTCGGAGGAATCTGATTATAATCTGTTTCGTCCTCATGAATGTTATACGTTTATTAAAACGTGTAGTGCTCTATGTCTCGACTGGCGAGATGTGTGTGATGGTGAATGGGATTGCGCCAAAGGTGAAGACGAGTTTAATTGTCAATTCATTGAAATGAACGCTTGTAAAGATGATCAATTTCGATGTCGTAATGGCTTGTGTATTCCGTATGAGTGGCTAATGGATGGGCATCTCGATTGTCTTGATGGTACAGATGAACAACGTTTAGCAACACTTGAAATGGATTTCGACGATTGCGCAGTACTGTCAGAGCCCGATTGTACTGAGCGAGCTTGTGGCAAAGATTCTTATTCATGTGGTTATGGGCAATGTATTCCGTGGAATGAGCGTTTCGATAGTTCAATTTTTCTATCTTGCCTAAATGGATACGGTATGTTCGGTTTGTGCGAATTAATTGGTTTTTTAACACAAGAGAATGGTTATTGTTCGCCAGATTTTGAAATGAAAATGAATACGTCCAAATCATGTGATTTTCTTGTACGATGTGCCGCTATTGGTTTAGACAGGTAGAACGATGGATAGTTTTTGAAAATACATCCCGAGAAGCTACAGAATTTAGAGTTTAGTGGATTTGTCTATCAGAGACCGTCACAGGGCAGGGCTGCCCTGATGCCCTGTCCTGCCCTGCCCTTCAGGGCATACAGGACAGGGCGTAGGGCAGGGCAGGACAACGTTTTCTGCCCTGTTAAATTTTTTCTGAATATAAAGTTGAGAAAGCGATTTTGCACTCAATGTTATTGATACCACTAACAATTGCAGTGGACATCAGAAGTCTTACATCTTTTTTTGTTTTGAGTTGTGCATTTAAACAACATAATTTTGATTTAAAATGATTATATATCTTTATGGCAGAGATCGAGTACTACCTGTATACATCTATTTCATACGGAGAGCTCTTGAATATAAAGTACAATAGGCAGAACCAACTTCAGTCCTATGAAAAAAAATGATAAAAAGTCAAAGTGATAATTGAAACATTTGGTTGACTTTTTGTTCGCAATATAGATTTGTATGTACAGCTTTTGTAGAGCTTTCTAGGCTGCATCTTTTTAAAGAAAAAAATCCGAGTGCTAGGACTTTTTCGAGCCAAGGTATATGCAAAATATGAAAATCGTTGAACTATTATTAGGTGGGAAATGGTACTCCTATGTACTTCTTCATTTAGAGTGAGAAAGAAATCACCATTGTGAATGAATAGAATTTGTTTATACAATTTGTGTAGTACTTTTCACGACAGATCTTTTGAAAAGAACCCAAAGTTTTATCATCTGTTTGTGAAGAGATATGTGTAATATATAATTTTGAATTTTGATTAGCAGTAAATTTCAAAAAAATACTATTACTTTAATTTAATTCAATAGATCAAAAATAAAATGCTTGATAATTCGATATCTATTATCAGATATCATCATCAGAAGCTGAAAAAAAAGCTACAACCTAGTGTTGATGTATAATCACATATATATATTCAATTTATTAAAAATGATAATTTAAAATAAATTTAACCAATCATAATAACAAGTCGATAATAAGATAACTCATTTTTTACTGCAAATGATGATAATTAACATTGATTTATTATAATGATAGTTTAATGTTTTGAACTATTATTTTTTTAATAAAGTGAATATATACATATATATGATTATACATTGACACTAGGTCATGGTTTTGTTTCAGCTTCTGATGATGATGTCTGATAAAAGATACCGAAATATCGAGTATTTGTATTTGATCTATTGAATTAGATTAAAATAAAAGTATTCTTTTGAAATTTACTGCTATACAAAATTCAAAATTATATATTCCAATTTTCATCCACATTTAGTATTATTAGATATGTGCAAATCAGTTTATGCTACTAACATTTCACCCTCATCCACCCTCAAACAAAACGGTAGTACGATACTTATAATATCCACTGTAGTTTTGGCAGATGATTGTTCTTTATAACAAGTAAACTTAGTTATGAGCCCTGCAGGGCGCCCTGTCCTGCCCTGCCCTAAGGGCAGGGCAGGACAGGGCAAAAAAATTTCTTATGATTCATCTTCAGGGCAGGTCAGGGCAGGATGAAGCAGGGCACAGGGCAGGGCAGGGCAGGGCAAAAAAAAATGCCCTGTGACGGTCTCTGTTGTCTATATTAGATAATAGATTCTGCGTAAAGGTACTCTTAAAACAAAGTTCTATCACGAAATTTTAGAATACAACAAAAAATATCATAGAATCATAGTCCATAACATAGAATTCAAACTGCATTACACATATAAATATTTACAGAATTTAACCTATGTTATATTCACAAATGAAAGGTGCACCCTGTTTGCGACCTTCAAGTATATGTAAACGAAATAATTTGAATTGCACATATTTAATAGAATTAGGTCAAAATTCTGCTATTGCTTTTAAATTCCAAGCAAAATTTTGCTACTATAGGGGAAGAGGGAAACCATAAGAAAGGCTAATTAATCGTTAAAATAAAAGTCTGTTAGAAGACACAGGATTTTGTATGATTTAACAGAGTTTTGCAATTGCTGTCATTTTTAGGTGTGAAATTGAGGGTGTTCAGAACACTGCTCAATACGTATTGAAGCACTGTTTTCTCAATAAGACGAATCGTTATCTTTACTCGTTACCTCACATCCTCTCTCCATTTGTTAATATTTATTTTTCAAAAAATCAATTTCAATCGGATCATTATGGCACTCGCCGACCTGATCTTTTATGTTCTGTAAATAATGATACTTGTTATCAATTTAATAATGTTTATCATGACAAATATCCATTTCCTCCATTTGAATATCTTTCTGGTCGACACTATCGACCGGATTATTGTAATGATACAAATGCTTTTTATGTATGTCCGAAATCGGGTGAATGTTTGTCTAACTATCGATTACTCGATGGCTTCATCGATTGTATTGATCAAACAGATGAAGATCCATCCTTTCATCGTTATCTAGATGTCAAGTTTACGCGCCATCGTTTCCACTGTACTACACGTGATAGTGGAATGATATTTCGTCATCTCATTGGTAAGTATTCATCTGACAGAGTAGATTAAATCGAGTTTTTATACGTGTGAGCTCAAAAATGAAAATTTCAATGAGTTCATTGCATAAGACGCCGTCTGTTTATTTCAAAACAAAAACTAGATTGCTGACTGATATTTGTTTACTTAATCTCATAAACTTTCTTTAGGTGATGGTCATACGAACTGTCTGGACGGAAGTGATGAATTTGAGATGAATGAAGATCGTTTGGTTAAATGGCAAAATTTCAAGTGTGACGAACGGAGAAATTACCATTGCCGTTTGCTTCGTGGTGAAATCACGACGCAAGTTGAAATAGACTTCAAGTTTTTATGTAATACTCAATGGGATCTACCATTCGGACTCGATGAATTGGATTGTGGCTCCGAATGGATATGCGAGTCCGGACATAGAAAAGCACGCACAAGACCTACAACATGTCTTGTTCCGGAAGCAATAAACGATCATTTTTATGATTTTATAGATGGAAGTGATGAATTAACTGACAATGATGCGTTGTGTATTCATGGGCCTCATTCTTGGCTCGTATGTGGAAATAATAATAGCCATACGATTTCATGCGAACAGTTTGGTGATGGTCATCCTGACTGTCTAGGTGCACTCGACGAGCAAAATATAATTGTATGTGATGATGGATGGCTTCTCAGCCGAATACGTGATGCAGGGCGATCGGTTTCTTTTTATTGTCGTCATGAAAGAAAATGTTTATCTGCTAAGCGCGTATGTGATGGAATAGTCGACTGCCTAGAAACTAGTGAAGATGAAGAAGAACGACTTTGTGGACCACGCGCTGGATGTCCCCAAGGTACATTTGCTTGTCTGGATGCTGTCAATAGCACTTGCATCGCACCTAGTCAATTATGTGACAGAAAAAGAGATTGTATTAATCAACGTGATGAACTTTTTTGTTGGTATTCTGCAACAGTGGCACCTACTAGTCGATCGATGCCAATAGCCACTTCAGGTCTGAACTGATCTTCTTAAAATATAGAACTGCTGACTTAGAGGATATGACCGATTTCTCTCAAGTAGGACAGAGTGAGAATATTTCATGTTATATACTAGCAAATAGAGAAGTTTACGTAGATCCCAGTGATCGACTTTTTTCATAATGAATCTGTCTTTTTTTCACAGTACAAATACCAGATGCTACAAAAATACTCTTTGGTTAGTCATCGAATGAGAAACTCAGTTTCATGTGAATGGCTAGAGATGTCGAATCCGGTAAGAATATACGGTTTTTATGGCATTTGGAATTTTAAGTGTGAAAAAAAAATAACAAATTCTCACTTGAAAAACAATATATCGCTAAAATCTGTACGAAATTTATCTATCTTCTGGTATCAGAATGATATTTCTTAAAGACAGTTTGACTTGAGTAAGATATTAATCATTTCATCATCACATTGCAATATGTGAGACTCTTTTTCTTTCTAGACGCAATCTTTAATGATGATTATGACTCTCTTCTTAGTTTTTTGAAATGGGGTTGTACAGGCGGTGTAACCGTTCAGTATTTTGGCAAATACGCGTGTTTATGTCCACCGAGTGCTTTCAATGATGAATGTAGCTCTCAAAATCATCGAATAACAGTCGTGTTTGCTTTTGGAGAGAATCTTATCATGCCACTATTGTATAAATTAATAGTTTGCTTTGAATATTATTATCACACTATCGACCATGTGATACTAAATAGACCAGAAATTGATCAAAAACATCGTCTTTTCTTCTCTTATCCGTGGTCGTTACTCAAATCACTAATATTCGATCGTGAAGCATTCAAAGTTTGTTTTCTTCTATACAATGTGACAAATGAAAGCATGAACCTTGTCACCGTCTGGCGTCATGACGTGCTATTTCCATTCCTACCTGCTTTTCGGCTAGCAACCATCCTTGATCTTGACAACGCTTTAATAGAATGTGTCAACATGAGCAGGTATGTCATTTTGACATTTGATGTCATCATGTTCCTAAACGTTGTGTATATCTGTCAAGAGTACAAATTTTGAAGATATAATACGGATATTTCTAAGTCAGTTTCTTCTTCTAATAGTTGCGGAGATCACGGTACCTGCTATCCATTGGCAAATAATCGGTCAGATTTTCATTGTGAATGTGAATCAGGGTGGTATGGGCAATTATGTGAGAAGAAACTTGATATTACTCATCCCTGTTCTATAAATACAACTTGTGCAGAGAATAGTCGTTGTATGCCGACATTCTTCGATCAAGATATCTATCATTATTATCAATGTTTATGTCCAGCAAAGCATTTTGGTTTAACATGTCATTTAACATCGAACAATTCGATAAAATGTGAAACACAATGTCAATATGGAAGTACATACATTGAATGGATCGATGATAATTTTAATAAAAAATGTACATGCTTGTGTAAGCCAGGCTTTTTTGGTGAAAATTGTGAGTATCTAACTGCATCGCTCACTCTACCTAATATTCATATGACCAACCAAGATTATGATATCGTCCGAATTGTTGAATGGCTTTCGATTACTTCTGTAGAGTTAACCATTCAAAAACAACAAATTATCCGTACAACATTGACTATTACGTACGATAATCCTAAATTATCATCTGTTGTTCTTTTGAAAACATATGCACGATCGAATCAAAATGAAGTTTATTTGCTTTACCATCAAGATGATACTGAAGAAATATTTAATTATACAGTACCTGAACTATTACGTTGTTTTCATACAAGTGAATTCGGTTTACCAGCTCTTCTGTCGACCAATACCACCTTGGCTGCATTGAAACTCTATCATCGACCTTGTAATCAGAAGAAACAATCGGTTCAATGCTTCTATGATAGTGAAAGATTCCTTTGTATATGTGATAAGATAATATCACGAACTAAACAATGCTACAACTACAATTCCACTGCTAATAAATGTAGCATCCAACTGGCAAAAATGTGTCTCAATGAGGCTATCTGTTTCGCTGGCGAACGAACGCACAGTATCACAAAACGCGATTTTATTTGTCTTTGCTCAAAATGCTACCAAGGCAGTCTATGTCAATATCGAATGACTCACTTTAGTTTATCCCTCGAAACTCTATTGGCATCATCAGATACATCGACAAAAAGTAGTGAGTGATTTTCGGACAGAATCAGTTTTAAAAAAAAGAAGAAATTGATATTTTATCAATAGAATCAATGAATATGCTTGTGATAGTTTTCATCGTTATTCTCATGTCAATAATTGGTTTCGTCAGTAATCTGTGTGCCTGTATAGCTTTTATTCAAAAATCGATAGCTCGCTGTCAAGTTGTCACTTTTCTTCAGCTTATCTGCATTCTTAGTCAGCTCTCGCTTTTTCTATTATTGTGGCACGTTCTTCATACATATCTCTATCAAAATCATCTCATTATTGCGACAACATTGGCTTGTAAATCGAACGAATCTCTGGAAAAAATCTTTTCATTATTAACTCGATGGGTAATCGCCATCCTATCACTGCTTCGTGTATTCAATTTACGACACAGAACAAAACGCAATGTTAGGCAAAATGATTTAATCAGATTTGGTGTTCTCATTGTGATACTATTGTTGATTGCAGTTAGTGGTATTTTAAATATTCTGTATCATCGAGTTATAGTTAATCCTCTTGGTGGAAATCAAGTCATTTGTGTATTTGAATTGTCTAATATTTGGAAATCGATTGATACTGCTTTACTATTTGTTCATCAACTTTTGCCATTAGTTTGCAATGTTTATGCCACTGGTTATATTCTCTGGCTCTCGGCGCGAAGTAAGGTGACTATAGGCCAAGAATCTTTTATACATTCACTTTGGAAACAAATACGTTTGCGTAAGGAGCAATTCGTATGTCCAGTTTTGATGGCCATTTGTGCTCTCCCGCAGCTTGTTCTTAGTCTCACCGTGAAATGTGATCAATGGAAAAACAGTTATCTACAACGGATGGCTGTTTCATTCTATTTGCTCGCCTATTTACCTTATTTATTAACTTTCTACATATTCGTCATACCATCTCTTGACTATCGCCGAGCGTTCTACCACTCAGTCATCGCACGTCCATTTGTGTCTTCATGAACTTTCATTCTCATTCTCATTCTATTATAACACTGAAAAGACTAGATTTATCTCTGTTTCATCTGTACGGACTATTCTGATTATTCTCGAATAACCAAAAACAGACATTAATTTAAACTTTAATTTGGGTACGTCAGATCAGAATGATTGTCTAAAATGTCTTTTACAATGCATCCTATGTATTCGACAAATTTCAGTGGATACTCCATGAAGTTATTGCAGTTATCCAAAGCAGGCGAAAAAATTAAAACGAATGCATGAAAACGCTATAGAAAATTTCAACTATTTTTTGACAGTATTGCGTTCAATATTCTTAGCCATTTTTATATATATTTCTTATAAACGTTCCTCACTGACAATCAGAAATTTTTATTAGCACCCTAAAATCCCCAGATTTCCTGCACATTCATATGCTTCGTTATTTTTCCCTATTTTCACACCATTTCTGATGTTTTCCCCATGAACTCTTTGCCTGTGTAAGCGATCGGTATGGCTAAACTGCGGTCGCATTGTATACGGTTATGTGCCGAACATAAAACACTTATATTTCAAGTTCTACTCAACAGATTTAGGCAATTTTTTAAAGATACTACTTCATATCTATCCATCTACAGACGAAAATGATTTTTCTGTCCCGTAATTTTGATTGAACGAAAATAGTCTCTTAGGACTATTTTGTAGGTTAAACTTTCTTGTTTCTAACGATATAACTTCTCAGGTCGAAGATTCCGACCCAGAAAGCTATCGTACCGGAAACGGTGTATTCCAAGTATTTCCGAAAGCTGGAAAACAAACGGATCGATAGCGTATCCTGTCGGAAAAAGCCAAGGAACCCACAGAATAGGTTCGTAAAACAACCCGGATCCCTTCGGAACCACAGCAGAATTATCTCGTGAAAGTTCTGAAAAGATACCTTTTCCCGCATCAACATTTTAAAGACTTTCTCAAAATAATGAATCCTCCACAACGACAAAGACCATTTGGAAAAAATCTCAAAACTTCTTTACAATCAGATGCAATGCTCAAAAATGTCGTTTTCATAGTCAAAAGTCTCCTGAACCTCCATTAAAACGTTTCAACGATCTACTCCAGTAAGTAGTAATGATACTTCCGACAAGGGCTAGAAGTCTTATTGTGACTTCTCAATAATCTGCTCCGCTCAGTGCTTGTTACGCCTCCGATAGGACGCAAAACTCTCATTGAGCCCCCATGATGTCTAATTTAGACGTTTCGATGATCTGCTCTCCTGAGTAGTAATCATACCTCCAATACGAGGTAAGAGTATCATTAAGAGTTTATACTATCTCATGGTGTCCTCTCAATGATATGATCCAACGAGTAGTAATCATACCTCCGATAGAAGGTAAAATTCCATTGAGACTTCTCAATGATTTAGACTAATAAATATCAAACCTTTGATACGAAATGAAAGTTTCATTGAGCCTTTTCACTGATATGTTCTAATGACTCTTAACTATACCTCCTAAACAAAGTAAGAGTCTAATTGAGGCTTCTCAATGATCTCAAATAATTCATATCATGCCTCGGATAAAATATAGAAGTTTCTTTGAGACTTCTCTAAAACATGAGCTAATGAATACTAATCGTATCTTCATAAGAATGCAAGAGTTTAATTTAGCCTTCGCAAAGACCTAAACTAATGCGTAATAATCATAACCCTCATATGAATTAAAAGTTTCATCGACCCTATTCAATTCGAAACTCTGGTAACCAAGCTTAGTATTTCAATGACTACGCTAATCAATCTATTTTACAAATAGTGTATAAGTGAGGGTGAAGTTAAGCGTAACGCTTAGGAAGCCAAACCTTTCCTGAAATACATATCATACCGAAAATATATGGAAAACTGCATTCTCAATATCTAACACTCACTCCCAGATATAGACCGAAATAGTCAAACTAGAAAGCTCAGTAGGTAGTCAACCTAAAGCCTCAATACGAAATCTCAATACTACAGAAGATCTATACGAAAAAATTTTCTTTATCTCTCAACCTTCTGCATACAAGATAATCTATCCTTACACTTCACGTTTTGGCCAAGTTCAAATGAGACTCAAAATGACTTTTCATCTTATTAAAATGAATAAAAAAATACTACCTAAAGTATTTTTCATACGAAGAAAAGTATCATAATGTGTATGTGAAATACCTCAAATGGGCTCCCTTATATAGAGTAACATGTTCAAAACCAATTGTTGAGTGGGTAGTTGAACTAAAGCCTCAATGAAACATTTGTATAGTAAAAAAGATCTTTTGGAGAAATTTTTTTCGTTAACATGAGTTGTACAAGATAGTATATTTTTGCACTCTTCATTTCGGCTATTTTGTAAGAGGAAGTCAGATTTCTTTTCAGTAGTCATCAACATCAGAGACGTGGAAGTGATATGAATGTTTTTTACATAGATGAAAGCCTTTGTGCAGTCTCATAATTCGCTTCATTAGTTGTGCTAAAATTTAGATTGTTTTTTTATGAGTCTTTCGGTAGATCATTGTGCGGCAGATGAAAAAAAATAGCTGGAAAGGTGTTATGCTGGTGTAGTGAAATAGTTGACATAAATTTCCCAATTATGTACTGTTGTAAAATGGATTGTTTTTGTAACTTTCTAATTAAAAGAGATTCTAATGAATTTAAGTCAGAAAATTTTGATCAATTTATAGTATATTTTTAATTTCTGATGTTCTTGTTGGACGTTGATATTTGGTCAAATTTTTTATAGCAATGAGTCGTAAGAAAATGCTAAAAAACGAAATACTATTTTTAATAAGAGATTGATTTATTAGTCAAAAGATCATATGGTTCAACACAAAGCTTGAGATTCCTATTGTTAGCTCGGATCAGCCAGGTATGGCTGGTATATATATATGAGTATCATTTTTGAATATAGAAAACAGCCGGAACAGCACGGGAAATGGTGACTATGGAACCGGACACATACGGTAAGTTCCGACCCGGAATACTGCTTCCCTGATCCGGTCCGTACGCTTTCACCTGGGGTCTACAAAGGCCTTGTAGTGCATAGAGCTATATGGAATTATTGCGTAATAGCACTCATAATCACTCGAGCCGGTGCGTATTCACCAAGATTCACTTGTTGTGATTGAGAGTTAACGAGGTTCGGTTTCAATGAAAAGATTGCCCTATTTAGTATATATATATGATTACATGAAATCCGTTCTTACAGCTAAAATATCACCACCCAACAATCTAAAGAAACTGTAGAATTGGACACGAATCACACGTTTGAAACGCTTCTTAATCCTATATTTTATCCTGAATTCGACAACCACTGTAAAGTTATTATATGTTTTCTTTTCATATTTTTTATGCTTGATAAGTAACGTATCCTACATATTCTTCTTAATTAGGAATGTGCAATTTCAGTTTACTGATGATCGACGTGACATTGTGGACGCTTCACATTCCTGTTTCAAGTTATCCGATAGTGATCATATAATGATTAAATCACGAAATTGGAAATTTGCGCAGAAGATCGATCAATTTTTCATTAATTGAACAATAAAAGTTTATAGACTCGGAACAGTTGCTTGAAACTTGGTAGAATGAAACAACAACTAGATAAAATTGACTAGTATATATATGAAAAAAGTTGATAGATCGTATTCACATTCTCTTCTAATACATAGCATTTATTTATAAAAATAGACGGTATAAGTATACTTTACGTAAACACCTTTGTTTTTGCGACTTTTTAACTTCTAGAGTTTTCTGATGCGTAGAAAACGATAAAACAATCAAAAAAACTCGGCGGTCATTCATCTGGATCCCATTTGAGATAATTGGAAGTGCCAAAAGTGCTTGGTCCCCTTAATTAATTTTTATCTTATTTACAATCTTTCGACACAAGCTTGTGTCATCATCAGGCAAAAAATGAAAAGATTGCAAAAAAAAATGATATATATGTTTAGTTCAAAGTTCAATGATTCATTATTTGTTAGATAATGATCCATTGAAAATACGGACGTATTGAATGGAATATTAGATAATGAATCATTGACTTTTGAACTATATATATATATATATATATATATATATATATATATATATCATTTTTTTGTGATCTTTTCATTCTTTGCCTGTTGGTGACACATATGCCACTCAATATTCGATCAATTCTCGATGTGTGTAACGAGAAGGAAGCGCTCGTCCAGCAATTGGAACAGTGGAATCTGATTCCTGAGGAAGGAAACTACATGTGTCCTAAATGTTCTGGTCCGCTTCGACTTGGTGTGTGTTCTTCTGAGTAAGTCATTGATTATTTTTTGTTTGTATTTTTTAATGATATCTTTGTTATAGTGTTGATGGATTTCGATGGAGCTGTCACAATTTGATTAAAAGTGAGGGTGGGATTGGAAAGAAGAAAAAGAAGAAGGGGACAAAGAGATATACTTTTCAAGCTCGATTTCGGAAAGGAACGTTCTTCGCTCGCTCTCACTTATTGATTTGGCAAATCTTGGTCTTCGTGAATTTGTGGGTCATGAATGTTGGTCTGAATGTTATTGGTATGTAATAATTGCAGATTTGATTCTTTTGTTTTGCGTAGTTTAACTATTTGTACTTTAGGATTTCAAGTGGAGATTTCGAAACGAACTGCTGTGGATTGGGCTTCTTTTTGTCGTGAAGTGGTTTATGATGCTCTCATTCTCAATAAGCAAAAGCTCGGTGGATCTGGAGTTGAAGTGGAGATTGATGAGTCCAAATTTGGACGCAGGAAGTATTACAGAGGCCATCGAGTCGAAGGTCAATGGGTGTTTGGGATGTTTGAACGAGGAACTGGCCGTATTGTGATGGTTACAGTTGAGAAAAGGTTTGTTTTATTTTAGAGACTGATAAATTAGTGTGAATTAGAAGTCCTAAAATGTTAAGTTGTTAACATTTTAGAGACAGAGCGACATTGATTCCTATGATCAAGGACTGGATCCTCCCAGGTACAACTATTATCTCCGATTGTTGGAAATCATACGACAGTTTGGAAGATGAAGGCTACGAACATCTGAAGGTTAATCATTCGGTGACTTTCAAGGATCCTGAAACTGGTGCATGCATCAATTCCATCGAAAGCTCCTGGAGACACGCAAAAGTCATCATGCCACAATATCATCGCAAAAAGGACTTTTTTCCATCTCATTTGGCCAAATACATGTTTATGAAGCGTTGTCGCGCATTGGATTTGGATCCCACAGTTGAGTTTTTTCGAATGGCCGGTCAACTCTATGATCCGACACGCAATGAAGAAGACGAGGTCCTTCAGGACTATGAAATTGAGAATGAAGAAGCAGAGGATAATGAATTCAATTGATGTTTTTTTCGGATGTGTATTTGTTATTGTGTTTGAATAAATTGATTTCTTATTTATGACTATGTATTACTGGATCGATCCCGTGGGATAAAATGGAATCCAGATGGATGACCGCCGGTTTTTTTTGGTTGTCTTATCGTTCTCGATTCATAATAAAACCGTAGAGGTGAAGTAATAGCAAAAGCAAAGATGTTTACGTAAAGTAAACTTGTTCCAAATAGACTTCACACAAAGCTAACGTTTAGATGAAACATCTTTAATTAGAGATCATGTCAAAGAAAAACTATTTATTTGTCTGTTGATAAAATGGTTGTGAAGATGAATATAAGGCGCTTATTTTGTAAAGTGTTGCTACGTTGCTTTGCAAACAATATTTCGATTATTTTTCACTGTTATTGAAAGCAGGTAAAAGCTTTTTTTTTTACTCAACACTACCCCTTTTGCACACTGCATTAATAATTCATTCTTTTTTCTTGTGTACGACCAACAGTCGACATATTTGCTCATATTTTAAAATTATTTGTTAACAGTATAAAATAAAGTGCATGCATAGTCAATCTTAAATTAACTATTGTTTGCACACAAATATATGTGCTTCATCCAACAACAACAGTTTTCACTCCACTTTTAACAGCTGTATGTCAATACTTATATTATTTCGTCGATAAGTAAGTTTTTTGATCAATTTCAACTTGTTCGATATTATTCTCCTATGAAGAATGATTTCAGCATGATAAAAATACATTCTATTGAATGACTTAAGTTTTAGAAGGTTGAATGAGATACTATACATAATAAATATTAATATAAATTATATTCTAATTTCAATTGATATTTCAGATTAAGTTAGTAGTTATTTACTAATTAATAATGCTTCGAAGACGTCTTTCTTTTTCGGTGGTGGATTTACTACCAACAACAAATACAACTAAAACTGAAAAGAATCCCCGACGATCACTTGCTGCTACTTTATTTCCATCTTCAATTTTGAGATCAAGATCTAGTACTGTTCGTCGTAGTATCTCTACACAGGAAAATTATGAAAGTGTCATATTTATTTGGTTAAATGTGCCGATGCTGCCAATGACTAATATTATTGATTTACTCCGTGACATCAATAATTCTGTCCAAGTTTATACAGATTCGTCACTTTGTTTTGAAGCGATACGATCATCACGCGAGAAAATCTTTTTTATTTCATCTTCTGGTAATAATGAACTTATTACAACAATACATGATTTTCCTGCTGTTGAAGCGATTTTTATTCTTGATCCTACTATAGAAAATGTGAAGAATAATTTTCCAAAACTTTGTGGTGTTTTTGCTCGACCAGATGAATTATTGGGAGAAATGAAAGAACGATTAGATGTTTTTGAACAAGTACAATTTGAAATGTTTGTATTTGAAGACGATAATATATTTCTCTGGAGACAACTATGGAAAGAAGAGGTAAATAATTGTTTATTTCTTGATTAATTCATTTTTTTTTCTATTTATTAATTTAGCTTACAAATCGAAAAACAATATCGAATAAACATGATTTTGTTGAAGCAGTTCGAATTTATTACCAGAAAAATCTACAAACGAGTAGTATTATTGATGAATTTGAAAAATCTTATCGAGCAACAGATGTACTCAATTGGTGTTTTCGTTCACCATTTCCTTCACGTTTTCTCAAGCATGCAATTTGTTATCACAATAAAGAACAATTAGATCTCGCTCGCTTTCTATTTGTTGATGCAACTCGTTTATTTCAAAAACATTCCGAACATAAATTCTCTATTCAAGTCTTTCGTGGTATGAAATTATCTAATGAACATATCGATCGATTTGAAAAACATATTGATAAACTTGTATGTACAAGTGGATTTTTTTCTTGTACAAAATCAAGAACAAATGCTTTGGCACTTGCTTTATTACCTACATATCGTCCTGATCTTTCATCCGTTCTTTTTGAAATAGTTTGTGAATCGACAGATTTATTCATTGAAGTATTAAATGTACTTTCAGTATCATCATCATCCGTAGTGTTTGATGTTTGTATGGTATTTCATGTGATGTATGTGAGTCGTGGTCAACCAACTATCATAAAATTAAGAACAGCAGGTGAAGATGGAAAACAAATGGCTCAAAACTATCTCATAGAACATAATGATGAGACGTTGGAATCATTACTTGACCAGGTTTTAACATCTACAGAATCAGTGACTTCCGATCCAACACGAAGATTATCAACATTTCCAGAACCATCATCGGCTCAAATAACGTATGATAAAAAAGTAAATATTGAAAAGTTATTTGTTTGAATATAATTATTTTAGAAATTCTACGATTACTGCTGATGAATGGGAAGCACGAAAACATGTAGATCAAGACAAGATTGATCTTGCTCTAATAGCTTACAAACGAATTCATCCTGTCTCGGCTAGAATTCTTAATATTATAGGTCAATTATGTGCTGATAAGAAAGGTGATTATGACTATGCATTTGAAGTGCATTCTCAAGCTCTTAAAATGCAAGAACAGGTATAGTTATTAGATCACTGAACAGAAGAATTTGCGATTCAAAATGAAAATGTATCATATTGCTTTTTTATGTCTTGGCAGAATGGTGATGACATTACTGAAACATTGACTAATCTTGGAAATATTCATTATCATCGTCGTGAACTTGATATGGCATTAGCTTGTCATAAACGCGCTCTTTCATTGCGAGAAACTATTAGTCCACCTGATTTCGCTGCTATTACTATTAGTCTTCTAGGAATATCAAATACACTTTGGGCTCGTCACGAATATGAAGAAGCAATCGACAATGCTGAACAAGCTTTAGTCTTACAAGAAAGATTTATACCTTTTAAAGAAACAAAAGTTGTTAAAACTTTAATTATGCTTGGAAATATTTATCAAGACTGTAGCCAATATATTAAAGCTCTTGATCGATACATACGAGCACTTGTTATTCTTGAACGTATGGTGCCAATTGATTTACATGTATTGGCTAAATTATATAATAATTTAGGTAGTATTCATCAGAATTTAGGTGCAACAGAAGAAAGTATATGTTATTTCAAAGAAGCAGATAAAATTTATACACAAGTTCTTCCTCGTGATCATTCAGATTGTGTATCAGTAGAGATCGATTTAGAACATACAACTCAACTGGAGCAGAAGGATCAACAGGATTTAAATACATATTTATAAGTTTTTATTGAAAATAAACTTTGATTTCATTTGAAAAGAATTATCATCTTACATTAGTGGCGTAACTAAGGCAGGGCATGAATGAACTCAGCCCACTGACCGATAGCTTTTTAAGAAAGCAACTTTTTTTTATAAAAACTCAGGGCAAAATATTGTTATTCCGCAGCAGCAGAGCGGAAAATATAGAGTGATGGCATGAGGATCTTGGGCCTGCAAGAGTTGCAGCTAAGGTGAATTTGTGTGAAATTCGAAGTAAAATGCTCTATTAACTTCACCTTTCGAATATATTTCTGAATAAAGTAATGAAAATACACCTTGGCTTCTCCAACTCACGACAGTAGAACATTATTTTGATAAACATCTTGCTCAAAAAAACTTTCCTTCTTAAACTAATATTATGAGACAAATCATACGTAAATCAAATGAACTTACAGTCAGAAAGGAAGTAGAAGTTATCAATGAATGCAATGAAAATCCGTGACTTATAATTATGTTTACGCTCTTACTTTTCTCACGCGATTCTACGCTGATTGCAGCAAACTTATTAATCAAATTTTTTATTGGTACTGTTCTAAAGTCTTTCCTAAAAAAAATCGTGTACTTACCTTAATACATTATGTTTCTCAGAAATTCAGTCGTTTTGTGCTCCTAACATTCAAACAATACCATTGCTCATAAAATTCCAATAAAGAAAATGCCAAAAATTTGATATTCAATCACTTTAATTAGAGAATTAGCTATATACATAGGATGATCAAAAAGTTCTCGGAACTGTTCAGAGATTCCTTCTAAGAAGCTTTGAGAAATATCTTTTTGCATAGTCTGATAGAGAAAAAAATTCTCTACTTTTCTATGCTATTTGATCCTACTTCAATTACTGTCACCATAATAAAACTTCAATAAAGCTGTTTTTTTTTTATGTCTGTCGGTTACAACAATTGTCATTCAACAGATATTTTTTGAATAACTTTTGATAGAAACAAGATAGAGACATGCGGTTTTCACCGTTCGAAAGAGCAGATGAAGATGCATCGAATCGTACACCATAATTAGTTAAACTTAACTTTTCAAAGAGTTTCAATTGACCTCTTTGAAAAAGGCTACCCCGCGAGATGTTCACCTCAAGTTTCCGATTTTCAAGACGCAATCTCAAACTATTCATGGAACATTTAGAAAGGTACACACTATTTAGATGTTCAGGATAAATTATATAGAAGTTACAGTCATTCTACTACAAGTCCAAAGTGATTTTTCTACCAATTTCTGTAAAAACTGTGTTTTTGAAAAAACAGTTTCTTTTCAACATTCGGAAAACTCATTTACCAGCCGTCAGAGAACGGGGTAGAAGAACGTTTATTAAACAGTTCGATGCATCTTCGTCTGCTCTTTCGAACGGTGAAAACCGCATGTCTCTATCTTGTTCCTATCAAAAATTATTCAAAAATACCCACTTAAACTCGCTTAGATTTCCGTAACCGTGAGGCACGAAAAACAACCGTTCTTATTAAAGTTTTATCATCGTGACAGTGATTGAAGTAGGATCAAATAGCATAAAAAAGTAGAGAATTTTTTTCTCTATCAGACTATGCAAAAAGATATTTCTCAAAGCTTCTTAGAAGGAATCTCTGAACAGTTCCGAGAACTTTTTGATCATCCTATGTAGACTAAATCGAAAGAAAAAGATCTTATTGTGCCATTTTCTCGCAGTTTTTACTCTGTTTCTTCGTTTTTTCTTATCTTCATTAAAAGACCGTAAGCACATATCACAAATTATTTTACAATGATTCGAACAACAGGAAAAGTAGCACGTTGAACATTGTATAGCGACTTTTTTATCATGTGATCTTGAACAGAGTTGACCACAACGTCTTGCACCTGTTTTCGATCCAGCAGTCATCGGGTGGGCCATTGAAATTCAGAGATTCTGCATAGCTAATCGATCACCTAGTTAAACTGCTCTCGGATTCTGGCAACGTTGATTCAGATGAGCATCAACAAGACTCCGGCCTAGTTGTTGAAGAAATAATCGTCGACGAAACAGCTTGTCATGACTCCACTAAGGATTTTTCATGATTCATATAACTACACATTTTAGGATGACACGAACTGTTCCAAAAAATTCGGTCGAAATGATATCAAATTCAATTTCAATGTATTATTACACGCTCATAATATAAGTGATAAGTGCGTGAAATATTTTCTACAAGCAAATAAGTCTATCAAGGATTCACTGCTAATAATATTACATCAGTAATTTATGTATAATTCACTCTATTCTCTGGGGTCTATTGAGATCCCAGTCGATAAAAACACGTTGATACGTATTTCGATATATTCTATTGTACTAACGATATTCGAAAAGAACAAACGAATATCATCAATGAGGGAGACTAACATCTATCAACGCCTACCCAAAACCAGAGGTTTTTATCCATTATGCCGTGAGAATTAAGTACAATGGAAGTGGTCTGGGGTCCGAAAAGATCCCAAGTGGTAGTATGAGGGTTAATCCGCTTGATTTTGCTACCCTATGAACAGATGTTCGTGATGTCCTCCAACCTCGTAGTTTGAATCTTGTCGATACATTTGTTCCACTAGCATTGTTCTTCAATTGAATCTCTTTGACGACTTTGTTTGAATGAGCTGTGGTTGTGACAGTTCGTGGTCTACGAGACCATCTTCTATCGTGAATTGATCCTCATTTTATTAAATAATTGATTTTGTGTATTAAACTGTGTCGATTTAAATTTAGTGTATTTTCTGATTATTTGAGGAAGTCAGCAATATTAGATGCGGATAAACTGGGATTTTGACAACGTAATTAATAACACAAATGTTCGAAAAGATAGCTTTTCCTGTCGACGAGCTGATGTACAACTTATAAGAAGGAGAATAAATAAAAATATCGAACTGAGTATTAAAAGTGGAAAAAAACTCGGACATAAACTAGAATAAAATTGAAAATAAGAAAACTTAATAAAATGCAACAATTACTTTTCTTATAGTTTATTTATATACTATCAAGAACAAATTCTTAAATGCTTGGTCTGGTTGTTTATGGCCGTTGTGAACTAGAAACAAGACAAACGTCATTAGTAAAACGAACATTTTTCCTTCTTTCCATTTCATTTTTTTT
>JAJEKB010001423.1:0-15463 GCA_022393335.1 Macrotrachela quadricornifera | reverse complement strand
AAAAAAAACCATTGTTCTGTTCTTTTAACAATAGAATAAAAATTTCATTTCATTACTATTTGCGTACAAGAATATAAAAATTGAAATTTTGTTGGTTTCTCAATAGTTACGTTGATAGAGTTATAAATAAAAGCAATATGAGTGAAAAAATTCATATTTTTTTGCTTTAACATTGCTAAGATGGATCAATGTAATATTAATCTTCGTCGTAATGAATTAAGAGAGAATAAAGAAGAATTTCGGTTAATTTGGCTTGATGAAAATATAAATAATTCCGATGATTCAATTAAAACACAAAGAATGTTATTAGAATTGAATCCAGCTACTCAATTCTACACTGATTCTGTTCGATGTATTGATGTTATTAAATCCATTACAGACGAAAAAATTTTATTTATTATATCAGGCTCATGTGCTATAAATACTCTTCCATATGTTCATTATTGTCAATCAATTATCGCTATTTTTATTTTTTGTATTAATTATCAACATTATCAATCATTAAAAGATAAATATGATAAAATCGTAGATGTTTTTGTTGATCAAGATAATCTTTTAAAATCTATTCATGAAACATTAAATCTTTTAGAACGACAAACAATTACTTTTAGTTTATTAAATGAGAAAGGAAAAATATCAAAAGATTTATCAAAAGAATCCGCATCATTTTTATGGCATCAAATGATACTTTATATATTAGAACAAATGCCACAAAATGAACAATCTAAACAAGATCTAATTGATAAATGTAAAGAATATTATCAATTTAATAAAGAAGAATTAAAAAATATTGATGATTTTCAAAAAACTTATTGTCGTGAACAAGCAATTAAATGGTAAGATGCACGGAAAGCAAAGTTCGAGTGAAAAATAGATTCCGTTTTTTCAGCCTCTATTCGATAGAGAATTAAATGGCGAGTCCGAATATCACATCCCGGTCCTCCAGAACCCTTTCCTCGCTGAGTTATGGTCAAAATACTGAGAGGGACTAAAAATTCCAAAAAAAACACATTTTCAAAAACTTGACTCCAGTTTTTGTAGTAGAAGATTTCAAGCCTCGAGACAAAGTTTTTCAGATTCAGCATTGAAAACTGCATCTAGCCATATGACTTCCACAGCTGTAGGACAAAAAATGGGTTTTTACCAGAACCCAAAACCCAGAGGACTAAAACGTGCAAACCTTTTTTTGCAAATCTATCACAGGTTTTAGGAGAGGAGCTAGCCCCCTAATTGACACATGGTTAGATTCGCCGGAGGCTTCTCTTCAAATCTATGTTTGTCTTTTTTTAAAATTTTGTTCCGTTGCTGAGAAAATCAATTTTTTCGAAATGGGTGGCAAAATGTTAGAAAATTGCACTCGTATCTCGAGATTTTGACTACTAAAGCTTGATTTTCAAGCAAAATAAACATGATATTCAGAATCAGCACAAAAAACTACATCAGATTACATCTATTTTATCAAAAAATTTCTTCGTCAATATTCGAGCCGTGGGGGACCACAGGGCAAAATTAAGTAAAAAAAAAGCTGAGCGGGATTACGGTCAAATATTGACGAAGAATATTTTTTGATAAAATAGATGTAATCTGATGTAGTTTTTTGTGCTGATTCTGAATATCATGTTTATTTTGCTTGAAAATCAAGCTTTAGTAGTCAAAATCTCGAGATACGAGTGCAATTTTCTAACATTTTGCCACCCATTTCGAAAAAATTGATTTTCTCAGCAACGGAACAAAATTTTAAAAAAAGACAAACATAGATTTGAAGAGAAGCCTCCGGCGAATCTAACCATGTGTCAATTAGGGGGCTAGCTCCTCTCCTAAAACCTGTGATAGATTTGCAAAAAAAGGTTTGCACGTTTTAGTCCTCTGGGTTTTGGGTTCTGGTAAAAACCCATTTTTTGTCCTACAGCTGTGGAAGTCACATGGCTAGATGCAGTTTTCAATGCTGAATCTGAAAAACTTTGTCTCGAGGCTTGAAATCTTCTACTACAAAAACTGGAGTCAAGTTTTTGAAAATGTGTTTTTTTTGGAATTTTTAGTCCCTCTCAGTATTTTGACCATAACTCGGCGAGGAAAGGGTTCTGGAGGACCGGGATGTGATATTCGGACTCGCCATTTAATTCTCTATCGAATAGAGGCTGAAAAAACGGAATCTATTTTTCACTCGAACTTTGCTTTCCGTGCATCTTATACAAAAGAATGTTTTCTTTATAAATTATTAAATAAAGCTCTTCGTACTGAAGATTTTCTTTTAATATATTCATTTAGATTTTTTATTATTGATTTATGTTATGATATTAAACAAGAATATATTAAATTAAAAACTAAACAGATTTTTACAACATATCGTGGACAAAAAATGCCAATTGATGAATTTAATAAATGGAAAAATAATATTGGTACAATAATATCAATTAATGGATTTTTTTCAACTTCACTTGATAAAAATGTATCGCTCGATTTTGCTCGTCGTAATATTATTTCTGATAAAATGCAATCAATTCTTTTTGAAATCGATGTTGATCCATCATTAAATACTGTTATTTGTGCTGATATTAGTCATAAAAGTCAACATCCAAATGAACAAGAAATTCTTTTTAGTCTTAATTGTTCTTTCAAAATAATTTCTATTAATTTTGATTCAATTGATAATATTTGGAAAATAAAATTACAAACAACTGATGAAGGTAGTAATAATATTCAACAATATTTAACATCAATTCAAAAACAAATAGAGTATAGTTCACCAATGATTTGTTTTGGTTGGCTTCTTATTAATGAATTAGGTCAAGTTGATCGAGCAGAAAAATATTTTCATATGTTATTAAAAACTCTTCCATCTGATCATCCAGAAATTGCTGCTATATATAATGGAATAGGACGTGTATATTCAGAAAAGAAACAATTTGATTTAGCATTAGAAAATTATGAAATTGCCTATAAAGTTCGTCTAGAACAATTACCATCTAATCATCCACATATTGCTATTTCACTTCATAATATTGCAACTATAATTAAAGATAATGGAAATTTTGATCAAGCTCTTGAATATTATCAAAAAGCATTAAATATTCAAGAAATTAATGATACAAATGATAATCTACAAAAAGCAATTATTATTCAAAATATTGGAAATACATATATAAAGAAAAATGATCTAGATAATGCTCTACAATATTTATCTCATGCACTTGAAATTCTTCAAAATATTCTTCCTGAAAAACATCCAAAGATCAGTACTTGTTTAGGTAATATTGGATCAGTTTACGAAAATAAAGGTGATTTATTAGAAGCACTTGAATATTATCATAAAGAACTTGAAATGGATGAATATTGTTTACCATCTGATCATCCTCATATCTCTAAAGATATCAATAGAATTGTTCTTACCTACAAGAAAAATAATGAAATAAACAAAGCATTAGAATTTTGTCGTAAGAAATTCGATATTCAAAAGGATATTTATGGTAATAATCATCCTGCTATTATACGAGCACTGATGACAATGGCAAAAATACTTGAAGAAATTAATTTAAAAGAATCACATAAATATTATAGAGACGCATTAACTCATCTTAAAAGTACAACTCCAATTGACTGTCAAACAATTGCTGAATGTCTCTATGATACAGGTTATCTCTGTTGGAGATATAAAGTATTTAATGAAGCATTACCTTTTCTCCGTCAGGCCTTAGATTGGTATCATCAATTCTTGCCATCTGATCATATAGATCTTGCTAATGTCTATAAAATTATTGCTATTTGTTCTCAAAAAACAAATAAATCATCAGAAGCACTTAATTATTTTAATAAAACTCTTTCAATTTATCAAACTAATTATGAATCAGATCATCCTGATGTGAAATCAATAAAAGTTTATATTGATAAATTGAATGGTGAACAAAATATACCTACAAGTAGTACGGAACAAATTCAAGAAATCATTAATGATGAACAAAATACACATATAAATAGCACAGAACAAACTCAAGAGATTATTAATAATGAGCAACTTAACGCTGATGTAATTAATCTTTCGATTAGTGATTTATCGTCAACATCAAAATCTGATTCTAATAAAAGCAAAAGCGAAACTAAAATTCCTGTTCTACGTAAAATATGTGCAAATTGTCAAATACTATGACAAACGGTTGCATTTTATCTTGTTCTGAATGTTTGAATAATTTTGTATTTATTTTCTACTATCTTTTATATTAAATACGCTGTATTTATTTTTATGAAGAAGAACGGTTATTAACGGGTGGGCCAGATTAAAAAATATTTTTTTATTTCTTAAATATCTCCCTCAATTTTCATTGTCCAGGCTTCAATTTTTTTTGAAAAGATGCGCCGTTCAATTATCTATAAAACCATATACAGACGAGTATCAGAGAAATAAAAGTAGAAATGTTATTGTAGTAATATTACGAACATGCAACATCAATGACTTTCAAGCACAAAATAAGCGTTAATTAAGTGTTACTATTTTTAAATTCGAAAAATCAACGTTTATTTAACGCTTATATTATGCAATTAAGTTTTTTTATCAAAATTCTTGAGCATACTAATACGATAGAGCTTTTGAAGCTCTACAAAATGGATAGTTTAATTTGGTCAAATTCATCTGTATAGTTCAACACGAGAACATATAAATACAAGAGAAATGTAGTTTGTGTCTGAAAGTTATTGATGCTGCATGTTTGCAGTATTATAATAATAACTATTTTGCTTGCTTTTATCTCTATGATATTCATTTGTATATGGTTTTGTCGGGAATTGAACGGCGCATCTTTTAAAAATAAATTGAAGTCTGGACAATAAAAATTGAAGGAGATTTTTAAGAAATAAAAAAATACTTTTTAATCTGGCCCACCCATTATATTGTCGTGATGATTTGATTTTTACGTTTTTTGTATGAATAAGAGATTTTTTTGTCGTTTCGATTGGGAATGCACCGAGCCCGAACCTCTTGGTCTTCCGGATTTCAGTTTCTTCGATTCGTGTTGCATTATTTTTTTATCGAATGCAAATGGCTGAGAAACATTTCATTTTGATGACGCTAATTTTGTTAAATATGATTCATTTGATCGAATTTTTAAAAGAAGTGAACATTTTTTTCATTAAATGATGTGAATAATAATGCAAAGATAGTCTCTTTAATATCCACGACTGACCGAGAGCCTTGGCTTGGTCTCGGACTCGGCACATCCATAGTTTCGGCATCAATGGCATTTTTTCAGAACTTTTGTTTGTTACAATTGTCTTATGTGTTTTTATGAATTTATATATTCAGATAAGACAAAGGCATAATATGCGGAATAGTTCGTGTGATTTCTATAGTTAGTGGAATCTAAGTTGGAGATATTGAAAAAAAGGAAGAATTGATTTTTGGTTATATATTGATCACACATTCTTTGATATATTTTATTTACTCTATGACTTATGATGCATGCAATATATCATTCAAAATACATGATGAAGAATACAGACAAATATCTATAATATAAACAGATAAGATGAGTATTGTTTGAAGATTAATATAGCACTTAATCATTAGTAGAATAGTTTTTTGAATTTTTATTAAGAAAGTTTATCAAATGTTAAACTTAGAAATTCGATTATTTCAATGAAATTATTAAACAAAGATAAATATTTCTATAATCTTTTTACTAAATAAATTTCTTTATTTTTTAATCATTTAATTATTTCGTATTTAAGCCTTTCAATCGATTAAAAAAGTCATTTTTATTCCCAATAAACGTCGTGTATAAAACAAAACTGATTTGAAATTGAAGAAAAAGTTGAATTTGTATTTCAGAAATTTAAGTCATTCTTAATGTTATGAAAAGCATTAATTTTAAAATTCAACACTATTCATTTACAAATTGCAGGAAACAATCAAAATTTGATTTTCTTTCTAAATATATATTTAGAATTTTATTCTAATCGACGAATACTTATTGGAATTCAAATGTTTGAATAAATACACTATGTAAATATTCTTATTCTTCTAAAAGCTAGTTTGAAATAGTTTTCACATTCTATTGTGTTGTAGAAAGTTTAATTTTCTACATAATCATAATTTGAAATAATCTAGAACTCAAAAGAGTCGAAACTTAGAAAAACTAAATGAAAACATCAGTAACATATGATTCGATGTGTCTTTATATTCTCTTTCCAACGATGAAAATCGGAGCTTTCCATCTTGTTTCTATCAAAAAACACAGTGTAGAATTAATTAAATTGAAGATAAATATAAATTGACATCTCGAAATTATTTCTATTTCACGTGTTTTTTTCTTTTCTTTCTTTGTCTATATATGTGTATGCCGATGCCATTTAGCTGATGTCAGTCAATTTTTCTTTCTTTTGTCAGTATATCAGACATATCATTTTCTTTGTTCTCTTATCGTATATTATATACATTGTCTTTTTTTCTATAGTGGTAATCGTATACATTACATTCCTCGCTCTCCTGATACCTGATACATTACATACACAACTTTATTATCATTTTTCTCTCTACCTATCAGCTACTAAAAGATACGACAAACGTAAAATACGCTCTTGCGTTCTACTACTCTTCAGTCTGAAAACAATCCAATTAGGTAATAAACCAATACAGAGATTAAATTGACGACAACAAGATTCAGCAACAACGACAAGTTCACATCATAAATTGAAGAGATAAATAGGTAGAAAACTAACATTTCACTCATTATGAATCTTCAATATTGTTGATCATAGATGTATGTGAATGAAATGGAAGAGCAAAATTCAAAATTCAGTACCTCGGCATCATCAAAGCAGACATGTAGAATGTCTCAGTTAATCACTACTACCAGCACTCACATTAATAGAATGTCTCAAACCTTATCACAACCTGCACGAATTCATATTCTCGAGAATTTCATTATTATTTGGTTGGATTCAAATATCGATAATTCCGTTAAAAACACAAGAAATAGGATTGTTCACCTTCAAAGCATCGTCAATTCAGTCAAAACATTTACTGATTCTGATAAATGTGTTGATTTTCTAACTGACATCAAACACGAAAAAGTATTTATGATTATCTCAGATTATTTTGGTCAAGAGATTCTGTCTCTTATCGTAGACATTCCTCAGCTCCACTCAGTTTATGTACTTTGTAATTATGAAGCAAAACATGAACAATGGACAAATGAATCCAAAAAAGTGAAAGGAGCCTTCAATCGAATTGAGTCGATTTATAATGTGCTCAAGCTAAATGTTCGTCAGTCCGATATTGACTTGGCACCAATCGGTATTATTTCTACTACCGCTTCTACTAATTTTGATGAACTTGATCCGTCATTTATGTATTCACAATTACTTAAAGAGATTATCATGGATATTGAACATGATGAGAACGCAAAAAAAAAATTCGTTAATTTCTGTCGTCAGCATTATGTTGATAACGATGCGATGTTGAAAACAATCGATGAGTTCGAACAAAACTATGATCATTCAACGCCTATTTGGTGGTACACAAAGGAATCATTTATATACTCTACACTTAATAAAGCTTTGAGAACAAATGACATTGAAACTATCATCAAGATGGGATTCTTTGTCCAAGATCTTCATCGACAAATCCAACAACTACATTCAGAGACGCATCCATCCACAAAGATGGTTCTTTATCGAGGACAAGGATTATCGAATGTTGACTTGATAAAAATAAAAAACAGCAAAGGTGGTCTTCTCTCATTCAGCAATTTCTTGTCAACAAGCGAGAATCTAGAAGTTTCGCTTATGTTTGCTGAGAGTGCTCGAGCCGATCCTGATTTGACAGGAATTTTATTTAAAATGGAAGTTGATTCGTCAATATCTTCAACTCCGTTTGCTTCGTTGAAGGATATTAGTTATTATTCGAATTCAGAAATGGAGATTTTATTTTCAATGCATGCTGTCTTTCGAATTGGTGAACTGGAACACATTGAAGATCGACTATGGCAAGTTAATCTCGTATTGACAAGTGACACTGATCAACAATTGAAATGTCTGGGTGACTACATGCGAAACGAGCTTGGAAATAAAACTGGATGGCATCGTATGTTCAATTTGGTATGTAAAATGAAGGAGCTCGAGATGTATTTCGAAGCCTGGAGAATGCTGATCGACACAACATTCAACTATGATTTGGAAAGCTTCGTCACAATGTTGAACGATCAGGAACGCTTAGCCATATTTGTGACTGAAACTTTGAAACACGTTGCTACAGTGTACCTTTTACGGGCACATTGTAAGAATGCACCTTTTCAGATGATACCAGAAATCGAACAGGAATTTCTTCCGTCTAATTATTTAGAGCCGGCTTCTACCTACCAGAACCCTGATAGCGCGCGTGGTTGGATGGAAGATTGTGAGACTGCAATTTCATGTTATAAGAAGTTGCTAGAAATCCAAGAGAAATCGCTTCCACCAAACCATTCAGAGCTGGCTACTACCTACCGCAACATTAGTCGGACACATGAATATATGGGAAATCACTCCACTGCACTCTCATACCTTGAAAAATTATTAGAAACCCAACAGAAATCTTTTCCAAATGATCATCCAATCCTGGCTACCACCTACAACAGCATTGGTGAAATGCATCAGCTGATGGGATGTTACTCCACTGCATTCCCATACTTTGAGAAAACATTAGAAATTCAAGAGAAATCTCTTCCATTCAATCATCCAGATCTGGCTGCCACCTACCACAACATTGGTAAGATACATCAGTCGATGGGAGATTACTCGACCGCAATCTCATACTTTGAGAAAGCACTAGAAATTCAGAAGAAATCCCTTCCAAACGATCATTCAGATCTGGCTACCACCTACAACAGCATTGGCACAATGTATCAATCGATGGGAGATTACTCGACTGCATTCTCATACTTTGAGAAAGCCACAGAGAAATGTGCTGAATATTTCTCTGCCCAGATTGATTTGATTCACAAGGAGCTGCAAATGATTAACGAAGATTGACAATTATTACCTAACAGGTTGCGCAGTAAAGATAGCGCGAGCTTTCATAGGCTGTTTTACCAATGGCTTATATTTAGTTGCTTAGTATTTTATATAAAATGCTCAGTAGACACTTAGTTTTGTATTCAGTAAAAATTTTCTCTTTGCTCAGTAAATAGTTTTAAAAGCTCAGTAATTTATTCAAAAAGATTTGGTAATTTAGGGTATGGACATGTGTGTTGACTTCCCTGTACAGTATAACAGGCACAAAAATTACCGGGAATGACGTTTCTAGCTCTAAATTTGGCTACTAAAAATTAGAAAAAAGCGGTTCCGGCTCAATTTCCAGAAAATCATGAAAAGCTAAAACTATTAGTCACGAGACGGATATGAAAATTTTAAAATGTATTCAGAGAAATTTTCATTATTAAATTGATGATATTGAAGCCACTACATATTTCAGTACCCAACAAAACAATATTTCATATCTATACCAAAACTTTTAATATCAAGTACAAAACAATGTAAATTTTTTGCTTTAGATTTAAGAATTTTTGTTTGGATCCGAGAATATAATCGTTCAAATTTCGTTAACGATCCGTAACCGGTTTTCCACGGCTTCTGTCCTCACTTGTTTCTCGGTTTCCCTTTTTTTTTTGGAGTACCGAACTATATCTCCCTGACAGTAGCATTCACACTCTACAGTCCGGCCCACAACTATAGTCAAACACTATACTTTACCTTTTATTTCGTATTTGCAAAGCACTAATTTACTAAGCAGATAATAGTTACCGAACACTAAATTTTATACTGAGAATTTACAAGAAAATACTGAGTATTCAATTTGTTCACTTTGACTAATTTTTTATTTCATGAATATATCGTTTTCATACGGAAAGAAATATTTCGATATTATCTCCATTACAATTAATGATTAAAAAATCAAAATTATTTAAATTCGATTTATTAACTGATCAGTAAATGCTCATATAAATATTTTTTGCCTCAAAACACGTTGTTTTACGGAAAATTATCCTTAATGAAACTATTAGAGGATTCTTCAAGAATCTAAGAGAAAGAGAACAAAAACAGAACAAACAAAAGAAGAGAATACGAAAGACAAACAGATACAAATAAGCGAAGCAATGTGAACAACAAGCCTGGAACATACTTCCCCACCAAGCAGAAAAATGTGTGTCCACATACATTCTATAAATGAGCAGAAAGAAGACGAAAGAGTATGCATAAACAAACAATACGAACAACGAAAAGAGATATGAAAGCATGTGAGCGACATGCCTGTAACAGAAACATTCGAAGTGTCTGAATGATGGGTGTTACTTTAACTTTAAAGTTAAAGTAGATTATATTTCCTTGAAAATAAGTAGAGTTTTTATCCTCAAATTCATCCTGTGCTTCCGTATTTATCTACAGGGCAGTACTACGGGTATACAATAAGATGCCCTTTAGATCTTCCGCTACTATGTATTAGGTAGGGAAGGAAAATACTGTTACGTTACCGGTAACTGGATAACAGAAAATGTTGGTATCATCAATTTTCATTTACAAACTCCAGCTTTTATTATTTCTCAAGTTCTATCTGATGAAGATACCCATAGGTCCTTATACCATATTCTAAAGAGATATCCATAGGTCCTTATCTGTTCCCATGTAAATATTTTTTACCACAAAACGCGTCTGAAACACGTTTCATTTGCGTTTAGAATGCTGAGAGTGAACGCTTCCCCAGTGAAACATTTGAAGCGTCTAAACGCACTTTATAAAAGATCTAAAAAGTTTAAAAAATATATTCGACTCCATCTCAGATTCGAACCGAGTCACCATTATCAACATTTTTCGATGTTCTTAGCCTATTTTGGCAAATGGATTGAATTTTACCTTAAGCGACGACCATCAGATTTGAACAGATGAATCAGTGATCAAAAGTCGTTCATGTACACCACTGAGTTATATTAGCTCAAAACCTTTTCTCATTTAAAATGAAATATATTTCAATGCGAATTTTTTCGGTTAAATACTTTATTTCCATAAGATGTACATTTTTTGAAGTTAAGATATTTAACACACAGTAGGATTTTTCATTTATCTTTTTAAATAAAGAATATCTAGATGATGTTAGAATAGACAAATATTCATTAAAGCATACGCGAAATAATCTGTTTTTTTATAGAGCTTCTATGAATAACGATGAGACAATATTATAATAATTTCCACCTATCCAATGCTGTTTTAGCAAACTGATAAATACTATTAATACTATTCAAGTAATATAATTATTAGCTTTTCATCATATATTTCTACTAAATAGATTTTATGAATAATTATTTACTCATTAAATCCTTCGATAGAATTATTTATCACATGATCGGTAAAATAAAAAAATCATAATATTAATTACGTGTAGTAGATAATGAAAAAAGATATTGTTTTATTACAAATAATAAAATTATTAAGAAAATCTAACAAAATATATGTAAACTGATGATTTCAATCACGCAGATAATTCTCCTAGAGCAGCAATTTTTGGCCAAAAGCACATCTGGTGCACAAGAAATAAATGTGTATGAAGGTACTCGACGATGTGAATTTGTCTCAGCGCGATTGAAGAAAATATTGCAGACATGTTTGAACGGAATTAGTCAACAAAATGCATTTAAACATGTTGTATAGAAAAACTATGTCCAGATGCGTTTCGAATTTTTTTCTAACTGCATCTCAACGTGTTTTACTGTGAAACTGTGTTACAACGCATCGACTTTGCATTTCTTACTTAGATAGGAAAATATATTTCTCCTACCACTTGGATAAAATATTCAAATAAATGTCAATCTGTTACCTTGTGCGTACAACGATATACGACTTATACAGAATAATCAAAAAATAATATAAAACTATTGATTCATCATATATGAATTGTTTTATTATAAACAGTTTTTATATGTTTGTTGCTTCTACATAGTTTTTTCAACGGGAATATTTGCATAACTCTTGTATATGTATATCATGAATTGAATTATTCATTGAGTGAATAGACAATATTATTTGTGTTATATTTCAAAATTCGTAGCATAGGACGATACGAGCTTCACCTAATTATTTTATTGATAATATTTTAAAAGAATTTTTTTAATATTCGAAAACAAAATCGCTATTATTATTTATTAATAAATTTACAACAGAATCTACAGAAGTTGAATAAATCTCGCAAATTTACTTGCAAGGGCACAGTGATTTAAAGTTGTCAACCAGTTTCGACTATGTATTTTTGAATGATGTAATCATGATAATTTAATGTCTTCCATCCTCTATGCTATTATTTAGAATCAAGAAAATAAGTAATTAATAATACCATAGCATCCTATGACAATGCAAATATTGGTAAGTACTATTTTTTTATATTAAGATTAGACAAAATGTATATTTTTGTTATTGTATAACTTAAGGAATTTTATATTAACGATTTTCTTATATATATATATATATAAAATAGGTTCGAAAAATATGGATAATCTACTTGATAATATTCCTGTTTATTGGTTGTTACATTCATCAAAGTATGAAAATTCAAATGTATATTCTAACATTGAAATCTAATCATCAAAAGTCAAGAATATACTTCTTAAATAATACATTTTGTGGAAAATTTATTAATGGTACATGGGAAACAACTATTAATAGTAGTCAGATTGCAGAATATAATCATATGCTTCAATTACGAAGTAAACATTTAATAATCGAATATAAAAATAGTTCATGTACTGAATTTATTGTTAAGAATGGATTTTATTCGAAATATCTTACAAATTTAGAAATAAATAATCCTATGGCTTTTACAATTCTAGTCTATAAAAATCTCTATCAATTTCAAGTACTCATGAGAACATTATATGTCAAAAGTAATTTTTATTGTATTCATATAGATCCAAGTGTTTCAATAGATTATTATAATTATGCTCTTAAACTTTCTACATGCTTAGATAATGTATATATAGCTACCCGAAGAATAAAAGTATCATGGGGTACAATGAGTATACTTGAAGCAGAACGTATTTGTCAAACTTATCTTCTCAAAAAATCATCTAAATGGTATTATTATATGACTATTGCAGTTAGCCTTCTAATTTAAAATAAATCTTTTCAAGTTCTAAAATATTTATTTTTTAGGGTACTGAACTTCCAATACAAACAAATTTAAATCGAATACAAATTTTACAACTTGTACCTGATAAATCTCGTAATGATGTTTCTTCATTTCTACAACCTTATAATAGACAAGCTTCAAAAAACGTATCACCACCTGGAAATATAACTATTTATAAAGGTGAATTTCATTCTATTCTTACACGAGATTTTATTCAAGCAGTACATACAAATCCATTAGCATTAGAACTGTGGTCATTTCTTAATGAAACATTTATACCTGATGAGCAATTTTATCCAACATTAGTTCATCTACCTGAATTACCCGGTGGTAAGGCACGAGGAACATTAACTTATGTTTATTATGAACTTCTTTCACATTATAAAAGTTGGGGTGATAAAAATTTTAATGTCTGTCAATCCAAGGAATTTAGTAATGGTATCTGTCAGTTTAACTATAAGGATTTAGTAAAAATAGAAGAAAGTGGTCGATTATTTGCTAATAAATTTAATGAAGATATAGATTTAGTTGGTATTGAATGCTGGGAACAATGGCTACACATTAAAGAAATTTATCATAAAGATATTGATCCTCAAAATTATATTAATAAATTTCCATTTACACGAGATAACAGCACATACAATACAAATTTAGAAAATAATCAATAAACTGAAAACGAACTTATCGTTTCGAGTTGATCAAGAAGATAAATGGTTGGATTTCATTTGTTATTAAATGATAATGAGATATAACTAAGAAAGAATCAGAAAACATTGTAAAAGACATTGAGCTGAATGTATGCAGTTTATGTATTCATATAGTTTTATTTCACTTGAATCTTTTTATTGCTTAACTATTCAGTTTTTTTTTTTGACTTCCTGAATAAGAGAGAAAAAGCGGATTTTCTCTTAAGATAATGAATTGACAAGAAATATATCTATTTCACAGTATGGTTAGAAAATTGAGCTTTTTTTTGAATATTCAATATTTCATCTAAGTACCATGAGATCTATACATGGGAAGAATTCGAAGCAAAATTTCGTCACTCAAAATGGAAGATTGCTGTTGAATTTTTCTTGGTTGTGCCATCCTCAGTTAAAAGAAATATCATAGGCTAGATGGGCAGATATTGTTTTATGACTTTTTCTTACGAGACATGAACTTGTTTTGTTCTTTCACGATACTGGAAAATGATTATCCATTTTCCTCGTATTTAAATTCATATTAGACCAGATCACAGGTTCACGAATCCAATCAGATCCTACCTGTCGATAAACTTTTGTGAGATATGAGGATCTAGGTTGTGCATCCACAAGACAAATACTATTTACCTGTTTGACTGCGAATTAGCATTTTATTCCAATAGTAAAGATGATCAGATCGTACGATGGAATTTAATCGGATTCCGATAGAATTTTGTTGGTTTTAAAAAATTTTCTATAGGATCATGATCGGATCCTGCAGGAATTCGATCGTATCCGATTGTTGGGATGATTCTTCTAGGATGATATTCGATTTGAATTTCTTGAGATATTCAAGATTTTTCGGAATTTTCCAACACTTCTCTACATTTCCAAATTTTTAGATTTTTTTTGGGACATTTTACATTGAAATGTTTATATTCAACATTTTGTAAACTATTTTAAATTAAATTTCAAAAATATCCATTCTTTTCTCTTCGTTTAGATCTAAAATGTTGCATTTGCATCCACTACACTAATAGCTATAGAACTAGGAAAAATTCCCATATTTAACTAAGAACTAAACTATAACCATTATAAAGCAAGTTATCAATAATAATACTCTTGTAAAACTCGATTTCTAACTTCTTCGTAGATTACAAGCTGGCTTCTTTGAATAGAAATAATCTTTAATTATGCATGAATAATCAAATTATTGACTAAACATTTGCGGCAACATATATATGATCGAGTAATATATGACTTATATAAAGTTAATATTTATCACAAATGGTGACAACATTTTTTTATGACTAGCCCTTTATCAAACTGCGTTTTACTACCTAAAATTAGAAACTATGTCATTGTTTTTCATTTCAGAAAGACCTTCTTCATATAACCCTGTGATATAAAAAAATCAATTCGATACTTAAGGGGTGTCCCAGAAGTTCTGTTATAATTTTTAAAATTTCTTGTTTTATCACTTATCGACCTTGAATCTTTTTGAAATTTTTAGAGATAACTAAGGATCACTAGTACTGTATACTGACAAAGTTTCAAGCCTACTACTAATCGTGCTAATGAGAAACAGTAAAAACATTGCGATGCATTTTTTTGAAAATTTTTCCAGTCATTATATTTG
>JAJEKB010001421.1:0-18336 GCA_022393335.1 Macrotrachela quadricornifera | reverse complement strand
CGAGTAAAATCTTCAATATAATCTTGTTTATTTCCTCGAATTAATGTAGTTAAACGTTTTATATATTGTATTTGTTTATTTTGAAATTGTTGAATAATTAATATAATAAAACTTATTATATTATGAATAATTAAATAACTAAACCAAAATGATAATGTTAAAAAAATTTTTTCATTTAATATATTTATTGGTAATGTACATTGAATTGTATAACGATGAATTTCGGCTATTTCACGTATAGGTACATCACAAAGTGTAACACGAGGAAAATATGGTGAATCAAGTAATGGATTACCATAACGAAATATTGATTTCATTATATTTATATCAAGAAACCATGCATTACCACGATGACCAAGTAATGTATTAAGTAAAATTAATTGTAATATAGAATTAATTAAATACATTAAACGTGTTAAAAAATAAAGTGAAAATAAATAATTTCCTCGATGTTTATTTCGACGATAATAAGCTGGAATATTTATTGAATATTTTGAACGTTTATGTTTAAATGTTTGACAATAATAATCAAGTATTGCTGCAGCTGTTTTTGTTGAATTTTTTGTTGATATTTGACTTTTTTTAATTAAATTTTGTATATCAATACCACAATGAATATTAAATGAACGCCAAAATAATCGAGGAGCATAGAAACATAATGCCATTAAAAATAAGAGAATAGGTACCCATTGATAATAACCTTTGAAAATTATAAATCAATGTACAAATAATCTTTTAAATAGACTAATTCTTTTCTTTCAGAAAAATAGTTCGTTTTGGATGATGGAAATGCCCTTAATCAACGATGATCATATAAGTCTTCGGATTGGAGATGTACAAGAGTAGGTTTTTTTTCTTAATCTAGGACTTGGTCTTGATAGTTGGAACCGATACTTACAGAATCCTGTCTTAGTATTTGAGACCAAACATCTTTCAATAGTAGAATATCTTTCTCTCGAAGATAGTCAGTAAAGACAAAATGATTAATATACAATTTAATTGTTGTCGTATTTTATTTAAATACCGAGCGTTTCAAAATATTTGCAACAAGGTTTATTTTGCACATGTCTCATCATAAATAAATCATAAAAACTTAATCTTTTTTTTTCAGAAAGATACACGATCGAAATACCTTCAACTCATTAATTTCCTGATATTCTATTATGAAATTTTGTTTTGAAATAAAGACGTGATGCCATCTGATTTCTCATTATTAACTATTTAGAAGAAATTCATCAATGAAAGTCAATTGAAATTTCTTTATATAGGCCTTTCTAAATCTTTTGGCTTTGGCCTTTTTAAAAAAAATCAAGACGTTATGACTTATATCTGCTAAAATATATACTAAATAAAACATTTTGAGACAATCGATATAATCTATGAGTCAAAAGACATTTTGTTTAAGGTCAATTACTCTTATTTTTTTTTTAAATATAATATCTCATATTCACATACCTATTTGAGCTCTTTTTCTATCTTCATCTGCATGTGGTGGAGTAACATTTGAATGTATATAATATGTATTACTAACCCAACAATAATTTTCTATATATTTTGTATAACTCGGATGTTTAAGTTCAGCCGGTAACCAACAAGAGATTCTATTTGTAACAAATGATGTTGTTGATGTTATAAAAATTCCACAAAGTATTAATCCAACTGTCACTCGATGATTAAGTCTATCAACATGTTCATCATCATTATCTGGTGTTCTAAGACGTTTGACGAATGGCCAATTAAATATTTCTTTTATAAATGAATTCATTCTTTCTTATAGTATTTCAAATTTAGTATGACAGATATACTTGATATAATTTCTTTCGTCTTTTTTTTTTTTTTCAAATAAATAATGATCGCGATAAAAACATGAAATTTTGTTGTATCTATGATATAAATGCGGTTGCTTTTTCTTTCGTTTCTTATTTTTAAAATAATCAAAAAAAGTCTGTGTATGCATACCTCTATTTCAAGGATAAGCATAAAAAGAACATGTTATGTCAATATACAAAAGCTTGATAAATTTTTATGTTCGTTTTCTTATTTATCAATTTATAAAAAGTTGTTTTTTTTCGTGTTCGAATTTTGAATCAAACTATGTATAGTTAAACAATAATCATCAAGGATTTTCATAGTATATTAATATATACTCTTTCGATTTTATGATATTTTAGATAAATAAAAGTTTTCAAAAAAAAACAAGAAAGAAATCAAAAATGCCTATTAGATAACATATGAATGTAACTTAAAATAATGATAACCAATAGAGGATTAATGTAACCTTCGAACGAGTATATATCAATTATTTGAAACGATTAACATAATATTTTTTTTTCATCAATAAACGATTTGGAGTGACATTATTCAAAACAAATTGAAGGCCTATAATGTATATTAGATAATGAGATTTTCAGAAAAGATTTCTTCTTTTTTTTTTATTAAACTATCATTATTAGAGATCGATGATGGGAACTATACCGGTTGCAATACTTGCAAGGAAAAACAAAGTTGGAGTTGAGAATATTTTTATGGAAGATGATATACTTCTTCTTTTACTCCTTAAGAATTAGTTAAATCAATGATTTAAAAAATATATATTATTAATGATTTGATAGACAATAAAATAAAATTCTAAAAACTCTAGATGTCGTCTGTTATCGAATGATATTCATAATAGATACAAAGAGAAATAATCTTCTCTTTTTTTATTGGTTCTTTATTATTACTCTTACGAAATGCCAATGGATCCATCAATCTTTAATTGAATCGATCATTCCTTATTCATCGTATAAAAAGAAATCAAATCCTTGTAAAAATCTTTAACGTAAATATAAAATAATAATGAAAGACGTACCTCGTCCTGCTGATACTTCAATGCTAAAACCTCAGGTATATATATATAGAATATTTATTATTTATTTATTTATTTATTTATTTCTATCATATTTAGACACCATCAATTCGTACATTTGAATTAAAAGAAGAATGTGGTATTAATAATTTACCAAATCAAATCATGGCTAAAGCTATATCTGATGGTTTTGTTTTTAATATACTTTGTGTTGGTGAAACAGCATGTGGAAAATCTTCATTACTTGATAGTTTATTTAATACAAGATTAGATTCAACACCATCAACACATGATATTCCACGTGTATTTTTACGTAAAAATACTTATGAATTATTTGAACGTGAAATTCGTTTAAAATTAACTGTTGTTGAAACAGCTGGTTTTGGTGATCAAATAAATAAAGATGATTCATTTAAAGTTATTGGAGATTTTATTGATGCACAATTTCAATCATATTTAGATGAAGAACTTAAAATAAAACGAAATTTATCAAATTATCATGATACACGTATTCATGTTTGTTTATATTTTATTAATCCAACAGGACATTCATTAAAAGCACTTGATTTAGTTACAATGAAACATTTAGATAGTAAAGTTAATATAATACCAATTATAGCTAAATCAGATACAATATCAAAAAATGAATTACAACGTTTTAAACAAAATATTCTTAATGAACTTAATGCAGGTGGTGTTAAAATTTATCGTTTTCCAACAGATGATGAAACATTAGCAGAAGAAAATCTTAAAGCAAATGTAAATAAAAACAAAAATCATTATTTTTTTTTTACTTAAATTAATATTTTATTTTAAGAATCTTCTTCCATTGGCTGTTGTTGGAAGTAATGAAACAGTTAAAGTTGGAAATCAATATGTACGAGCGAGACAATATCCATGGGGTGTTGTTCAAGGTTAGGAAAAAAAAACAAAGCTTCTATTAAATATTATTGACATGAATTTAAACAAAATATAATATAGGCTAACTATTTTTAGTAAAAAATTGTAAAAAATGACGTGATTTTAATGACATGAACATGTCTTAAAGAACACAAAGTATACTAATCATAATGTACAGAGAATGAACTCTCGATAGAATAACATTCACCTTAAGAGTCAAAGTACATGCTTTTTGTTATCAAATGAAAAGAAGCAACTAGTTGTTGAAATTATCTATCTGAAAGTTCATATTTTCCACATTTCTTTAGTTTCATTTGTCATTCTATTTTTAGATCTTTGATACATTTTGTCATGTTGAATGTTAAACAAAAACGAATGACATAGTGTATAGGAAAAATACTTCAAGAATGAACAGTATTTGAACAGTTCGATAGTAACTCCCGTTTGAGTTGTACATACGAAATAGTCGTCTTTCATAATTAATCGAGAAATGTAGATTATATCTTAAAGCGATTATAAAATTCGGATTAAAACATTTTATTGAGAGTATTAAGAATATGTGATACGAGTCCGAAAAGGCTTAATCAATCGGGTGCATGTCCGAAATAGATTAATCAATCGGTCCCTGATCCGAATATAACAAAAAAAAATGTTTAATAAACAGCATGCGAAACTAAAATATTTTCGTTCTAATAAATTTAATTTGTAGAAATATTTATATTTTTTAGTTGAAAATGAAAATCATTGTGATTTTAAAAAACTACGTGATAGTCTTATTGAAAAAAATATGCTTGATTTAATTGAAACAACACATTCAAAACATTATGAAATGTTTCGACGTAATCGTCTTACTGAACTTGGTCTTGCAGATAATATTGATGGTAAACAAATGTCAATTAGTGATACACTTGATATGAAACGTAATGAACTCCGACAAGAACTTGAACAACGTGAACAACAACTTAAAGAAGCATTTATTCAAAAAGTTAAAGATAAAGAAAGTGAATTAAAAGAAACAGAAAAACAAGTAAAAAAGAAAAGAATTTTTTAAATTTATATTTGTATCATTAATTTCTTTTGTTTTTTTTTTGCTAGATTAATGAACAATTAACAAATATTAAAAAACAATATAAAGATCAAAAGGATAAATGTGATGAAAAATGGCGTGTACTTGAACAAGAAATAAATTTATTTGAACAACGTAAACGTGCTAATATGGAAACAATGAAAAAAGGCACAAAAAAGAAATAAAATAATCTATTTTCTTGTTTTTTTTTTTCACATTTGTTCTCGGCAAATTGGCTATATTTGTTAGATATATACATTATTCTATGCAATAATCTCTTTAATATATCATACTTTTTTTTTCGCTTTTCTCAGGTTTATTCTATTGAATGATCTTCCGAGAACAAATGTCAGATAGATTTTGCACACATGAAATGCTTTATTATAAAAAAAATTCTCACGCTGCTATCATTATTTTTTAGATATAAACTTTAACTATGTGCGTTTTGCTTTTTTTTTTCTTCTTCTTTTTCTCCATATACATCTTGTTCATTTCTTATTAATACGCATATTCTTCTTGCTAATTCTAATACTATTCTATTAATAAATATTCAACAAAAATTTTATTTATCTATTTTGATAACCATGAACTTTAGAAATACGAAATATTTTTTTTTTCCTTCAGATAATGAATACTAACAATGATGATTCTACACCTTCGTGTGTATTTTTTAAAGCACCTATTCGTCGTAATAATGCTGTAACATCATCAAAACGTCGTCAAGATTCATCATCAAATTCTTCATCATCATCCGATGATGAAAGTCAACCATTAGCTTCAACATTTCGTTCTTCAAAAACAATAAAAAAAGGTTTAGTAACAACAAGTACAAATAATTTATCAAATAAACGTCGTCAAACAAATGCTGGAAGTGATGATGATAATGAAGAAAAATTTATGGATATTAAATTTAAATCAAATAGACAAGCTGAATCACAAGGACCAAGAGATATGGGTGCAACAGCCACAATTGAAATTGATACAGATACACAACATGATCAACAAACAATATTTGAACGAGCAAAACAAATTAATGAAGAATTAAAAGGCAAAGTTGATGATAAAATTTATCGTGGAATAAATAATTATCAACAATTTTATGAAAAAAAAGATACAGCACAAGGTAATGCAAGTAGTGGTCTTGTTCGAAATAAAGGTAATTATTATTATATTTTTTTATATAAATTTATAATTATTTTTAAAATTTTTATTTAGGTCCAATTCGTGCACCAGCTCATCTTCGTGTATCGGTTCGTTGGGATTATCAACCGGATATTTGTAAAGATTATAAAGAAACAGGTAAAATAGTAAACAAAAATTTATTCGTTTTAACTTAACTTTTTTTTCTAGGTTATTGTGGTTTTGGTGATAGTTGTAAATTTCTTCACGATCGTTCGGATTATAAACATGGATGGCAACTTGAAAGAGAATGGAATGAACAATCTTATGGTTCTGTTGATAATAACAGTCAACAATATTTAGTTGGAGATAAATCTATAAATCATACAAATCGTTCAGCAGCATGGCACGCATTTTCTTCTGGTAATAACGAATCATCTCATCATCATGAAACTCAATCAGATGATGAAGAACAAGTAAAACTTTATTACAAAAAAAAAAAAATCTTAATTATATAATAAAATAATAGAATACATAAATAAATAGATAGATATATAATCTATAAGCTAACTAGAGCTTTCGACATGTCACATGTCATCATCAGTAAGAAGTAAAAGAAGAAAAGAAAAATATATGTTATTTTATTGCTTGTTTGTTGATATTTTGAATTTTGTTATTCTCCTTCTCGTAGAGAAAAGTCTTGCAAACATAAATTGTCTGCTTGCTTGATTGCTTGCTTGTATGTCCGCAAAAGGTCAAAAAAACATTTTATTCATATTTTCTATAAAACTTAACCAAAGGGTAATCGAGGTCGAGGAACTCGAATCTGATGTTGGTTTTTTAAAATTTTTTTGAGAATCCATTCTTCATACAAAGGATCACTTTTTTTACAAAAAAAATTTTTTTTATAAGGGTTGACCGAAGGGTAATCGGGGTCAAGGAATCCGAATCTGATGTTAGTTTTTTCAAATTTTTTTGGGAATCCATTTTTTTACACAAAGGATCACTTTTTTTACAAAAAAACTTTTTTTAAAAGAGTTGAACGAACGGTAATCGAGGACGAGGAATTCAAATCTGAAGTCAGTTGGATAAAAATTTTTGAAGATCAATTTTTTAAACAAACGACAAATTTTTACCAAAAAAGCATTTGTTTTTTATGAAGTTTGGTCAAAGGCAGTTGAGGTCGAGGAACTTGAATGTGGCTCTGATTTTTTTAATTTTATAAATGAATAGCTTGACGGTAGTTTAGAAACACGATTACTACGAGAAAGAGCTGAGCAAGTCTTCAGACGAGCGTTACTTGTTTTATATGAATAAATAAATAGATAAATATATAATATATAAGTTAACTAGAGCTTTCGATATGTCAAATGTCATCATCAGTAAGAAGAAAAAGAAGAAAAGAAAAATATATGTTATTTTATTGCTTGTTTGTTAATATTTTGAATTTTTGAATTTTATTATTGAATATGAATTATAAATAACCAATTCATAATGTTTTGCAAAACTACTATATTTTATTCTATTATTTTGTCATATAAACCAACAGTCCTATGATTATTCAAAAAAGATCTTATTTAATTTTTTCTATTTAGGATGAAGATGGTTTACCAATACGATGTCCAATATGTCGTAATGCATTTGTTGAACCAGTTGTTACAAAATGTCGTCATTATTTTTGTGAATCTTGTGCTTTAAATCAATATCGTATTAATCCAAATTGTAGTGTATGTCAGACACCAACTGGTGGGTTATTTTTGCCTGCAAAAGAAATTGTTGCAAAATTAAAACAACAAAATCAATTAAAAGAACAACTTAGTAAACCATCAACAATAACAAATAATGACAATCAAACGGATAGTGATGATGAAAATCTTTGATTGTATATTTAACAAATAAAATTTATTGTTTAATTCTGCATTTTTAAATTTATTTTTATTTTGAAAACGAAATAACCAGTAAACTTAAAAAATTTAAGGAACAATCAATTAAATTTTCGATAGATCAAGTAATAATTATAGAAATTGAAATATATTATAGTGTGATTGACGTTTTTTGATATATATATTAGTATTTAAATCGAGATTATATCCAATGTCGAATTTAGAGTCTTTGTAAGGACTTTTCAATTCATGCAATCAGCAATTGATCAATACAATATTGATCTGGAGTTTAATTCAGGTTTTTACGAAACTTTTTTTCTCGATTTGATATTAGACGTTAATATAGATATATGTAACCTTTGTTTTTATATTTCCGTTAAACTTCCGTTTAGTGTCAACAAGTAAGAAAAATATTGCTATGAAGTATTCGAATTTATCATTTTCACCTGTCACTTATGCTTGTTCTCTTCTTTCATGTGATTTTTCTCCTCTCATTTATGTATTTTTCTTTTCTATTTTTAATGATTGCTTTTCTCCTTCATCGTTCTTTCTCTTCAAATGCGCCTGAATATTATTATTCAGAAATTATACGTGATTGCTGCTTTTTTTTAACGATAAAATGCATATATATATCGAAAGCAATCATATCAAGTCTACATTATATATTTAATTATCATCTTTCATTCTTTTAATTTCTAATTAATGATTTTATTTTTTTATTGAAAGAAAAAAGTTTTGTTTATTTTTAATATTCAACATAGATTTTCTTTTTCTTTTCTTGTTCATATATTTTGACCGATGGTGAATTGAGAAAATGCGGTCGAGCATTATTTATTTTATGACGACCGCGAACACACGTTCATTCATTCGTTCGTTCGTTGATTTTTTTTTTCTTCTTCTTCTTTTGGGTATGATGGATAGAAAAGAGGAAAAGACATCGACTAATTCCGACCGTTTGACTGCTTGAGAATTGAGAGAGAAAGAAACAGAATTGTAATATCATTGTCTTCATATGATTCATTATTCTTTGTTCAATGGATAGTGTTTTATTCCTGCCATGTGAATGATCATTTCGTAAAAAAATTTTCATTGAAAAATACATGTGTTTTGTTCATTTTATTTTAAATAAAGAATAAGTTTAATTTGTTTAATATATTTTTTAGAAACTCTTTTATCTTAAAAATTATTATTATTGAAAGTTAAAATGCCTGGTGGTAAAGCTGGTGAGTAATATAAACATTTTATTTTTCTTGCTAAATAATGCATTTACTTTAGGTAAAGATCATGGTAAAGCTAAAGCTAAATCTGTATCTCGAAGTGCACGTGCTGGTCTTCAATTTCCTGTCGGTAAGTTTATTTAAATATTTATATTTTGTTTCATCTATATTGATTAGGTCGTATTCATCGTCATTTAAAATCTCGTACGACATCACATGGTCGTGTTGGTGCAACAGCTGCTGTTTATACAGCTGCTATACTTGAATATTTAACTGCTGAAGTACTTGAACTTGCTGGTATAAATATTGATATTGAATTTGTTATTAAATTATTTATATATATATATATATATTTAAGGTAATGCATCAAAAGATCTTAAAGTAAAACGTATTAATCCACGTCATTTACAATTGGCTATTCGAGGTGATGAAGAATTAGATACATTAATTAAAGCAACAATTGCTGGTGGTGGTGTTATTCCACATATTCATAAGGTTTGTTATTTATTTATTATTAAAAGTTTCTTTTTATTTTGTTTTTTTTTTCTATAGTCACTTATTGGAAAGAAAACACCTGTTCAAGGAAATTTACCACAAGCACCAGCTAAACCAAGTGCACAATAAAATAAAAATCAATAGCATTTAATGAAAATGAATTAGTTGTACAGGCTCTAGATATATTTCTTGTTTTGTTTGTTTTTTTTTCGTTTTTTTCGTTGTTTATTGTGTATTACTTATCATTGCATCAATGATTGATATGCGTTTATGTCTTAGAAAAAAAAATGTATCTTCTGTCTTTGATGAATGTATCTTGTGTTTATGTAGTTCTTTTGATTCTATGAAAATAAAATAAGAAAATATAATAAAATAATTTCATTTGATTCTGTCATAAAATTTATGATATGTAGAATAACACATAAGTATAACTAAAATTTAATATGACTTGTTATTAATTGAAGCTTGATGTTACCAATCAAATACTCAATTAAAGGGTTTAGTCAACATGATAGATTGATATAATAAAACAATTGTAATTTATTAGCAGAATAAAGTGTGAGACCGAGGATATTTGTTCTTCACTGGTTTTTTTAATATCTGTACGAGACAGTTAAAATATTCAGTAAGATGTCTAGAGAATAGAATGCTTTTATAGTCGCTCTGTGTGAATATCCTCAAATATAGTGTGTCTCAGAACATGATGACTTATCTACGTTTGAAATTAAATTTGTTCGTATTTTTTTGGAAAATTGAGTCAAAAGATTTATAATTTTGACATTGACATTAGTATTAATCGTCCTCTCAAATGAAGAAATTAAAAATTAATCAAGATAAGATTCTCACATACGTAGATTTTGTTCTCAGAATAGATCTGTATCAAAACGGGACATCCTGTCAGTTGATCACTTCCAAATATAAACTATTGAATGACAAGTTTCAAATTTCAAAATATGTACATAAGCATTAAATAATTTCAGTCAACTGAATGGATCCTTTTGGCTATTTATGATAGTCAAGATACGCGGTATAAACAAAAAAAAATTTTAATTCAATATGTAATCAATGAAAAATAAATAAAACGTTCACAAATAATTCATACGTACACTGTACAGTGTCATCAATAAAATAGAATGAAATGATTAGTGGCTATAATGATCGACATGAAGTCTTTCTATTTGATCCTACTTGTCAACCATTCATAGTTGTTTGTATAGAACAAGTAATTGCAAAATCGTATGAAACTTGTTTTATCAGGTGAATATAAATTCAACTAATCGAAAAGCAAAGTTCCTTTACAAAAACCTTATTTCAACAAAAGAATAGTTATCAATATATTTCATCTTTTCACACATTACCAGTGGAACTTCTCTATCATATACTTGATAATCTTAATAATTTAACAATTTTATATTCAATGATAAATTTGCATTATTCTTCTAAATATTGATTAATTAGTGAATCTACAGGAAAAAATTTTGAGCTTATTTGACCTCTCTAAGTTTGTTGAAGTGTAACGTTCTCGCTTTGGATCTAATAAATCAAATACTTTAATTTATTTGATGATTCAAAACAATTCGACATCGAAAAAAACTTTTTTGTTTTGATATTCCAATGTAACTTAACTGGACTGACCGAATTAGGATAAAGTATAATGGCTAAAACTTGATTGGATTTCTTTGTATTAATTGTTGCTCATTAGGGTCTAGTTAGTTTCGAATAAAAATTATATGGAAGGTCTATTTCTATTTTTTTAATATTTATTTTCATTCAATATCGACATTTATCATGTTAAATCTTGAAGATAATGAAATCGGTGCCCTTTAGAACAATAATATCTCGCTAATACATTATAGCAAAATACAGTAAGAATAGTTCTCCATTCATCTATCTCATATTAAGCTGTATCATCTAATGCAGACACTTATCAAGTTGAAACTTACAATAGCAAAATCAACGATTCATTATGCAAAGAATAACGAATAAGTCAAATTATGAGTTCAATATTGAGTAATTAAAGTATTCTATTGAATTCTGTTGAATCTATATATACATCATCAAAAATTTCATGGCTATATAAAATTAAATCAATAACTTTGAATAATCTACATCAAAGATATATGTGAGATACATAGATCAAGTCGATATTAAATTTGTGTCATTTGGTTATCAACGATAGTTCTGATTTTGATGCTTTCCATATTTTTTAAACTATGATGAAGATTATTCTCATCAGAAGAAATTTTTTTTCGAATTTGATACATAAAAAGGTTCTTTTGTTAACTTTCGAAAAATAATCGATAGGATATCCTATTAGAATGCTTAAATTTTTCCGTTATTTTGATCTTTCATCAATGCACTTCTTCATATCCAAACTTTATAACAATTTATTGAATACTTTTGAAAATGCAGATTAAATTAGCGTTTGTCGTTAGTTTATATCATGCAAAGATTTCGTATAGACTGTTCTTATACTTGCTGTTTTATTATTTCGAATGTTAAAAACTTTGCGAAGTATTTTTTTTGTTCTGTGTTCAGATCAATAAAATAAATCATCTTGAAAATACTTAATGGAATAGATATTTCGCTTACTCTTGATGTCAATACCCAAATATGCTAGTATCTTGTTGTGCTCTGTTTCTACTGATATCATCGTATGATTAGGAGAAATAAACATCAATCAATGAAAAATCTTATACATAAATGATTGGATTCAATGAGTGTTATTTCAGTTATTTCAATAGTTTACATATGAAAATATAATCAGAACTATTCTAACTCGTTTCAAAAACATTAACATAATGATTCAGATGTTAGTACAAACATGAAACATAAATAAAATCAATAGAATTATTTTGTAGATTGTATTTCAAAATTCTTTCATCTCTAACAAAAGTATTTTGCCTTATCAGTTAAATCTGTCTGTATACTTATATTATCTTTTTTTCGAACATGATATCTTAAATGTTTTTATTGCCTTAAAGGTAAATAAAAAAGTAAACTTAAAAGTTTTTATCTTCTCGTAAAACACGAATACGATCACCAACACGAATTACACCGTGTTCACTTGAACCAAGATAAATTCCAAATTGAGCCTTAGTACCATAGACATTTGGTTTACGTCGAAATCTATATCAACAAAATCTATAATTAAATAAAGAGATCATCTTGAAAATTTACGTTTGAAGTGTTTTCCATGGTTCTTGATTTTTATCACGAATACCTGTTTCTTGATCAACAGTAGGCAATAAACATCTAATATGATCTTTAAAAATATCTATAGATATAATCAAACATATCTTACCTTAAACATGATCGAAACCAACGAAGTTTAACTTTATCACCAATTTGTATTTCGCGCCAATAATCCTTAATATTATATTAGAACAACATTTATTCTTAAATTATATTGTGTAATATCCTACTTCGCCAAATGGCATGTCGACACCACTAACAATAATATTTGGTCGAAAATTATATATTTTTATTGGATTTGGTAATCGTGTATTAAGATCATTAATTGATTCTAATGAACCTAAATGAAATGGGCTCATATCCTGATAAGCAATAAGATCTGAATCAAGTGCTTCATTTGGAATATCTGCTTCAATATCTTTTGTATGTTGTGGTTCAAATTTATCATCAAAGTAAACTAAATCTAAATCTTCTACTTCTAAAAAGGTCGAAAACCAATTGGAAACATCTTCACCATATCTTCGTCCTTTTACATTTATATCTCTATAAAAAAAAGTATCGATATATAAATTTAATCTCATTTCAACATACTCTATTTCTATTATATCCTGTGGTAATGGACTATGTGGAATAATTAATGGCTTCATTCCAGGTGCATCGACTTGAAGACCTGATGAAGTAAATGATGGACGAATTAATGCCATTCGTGGCATATGAAGTTGATTACGTTGTCGAGCTCCAAGGATAAGCATCCATCGTCTAAATAAAATAAATGTCATGTTTTATTTTAATTATGAAATTAATGTTTACCTATCGGATAACAGAGGATTAGATGGAAGAGCAAGACCATAACGAGTTGTTTGTGCTTCGTTTACTGATATGCCAGCACATGATTTTATTGGATAAATAAGTAATTCTCGAACTTCAATATTCGATGTCGTCATTGTGACCTATGATACACAGTATACTTGATGTGAAAGAAATATAGATAAAAAAGAAGTGTTTTTTTTTCGTCACGGTAAACGATTCTTTTTTTTCTTTCGCTTATCACCATTTTCGAGGGATCAAAGCCATGAAAGAGTGATAAACACAAGAAAAAGGTGTAATCATAGTTATATTATTTGAACATAAATGATAATGACATCTATTGCATTTTTAAATAAGTTTGTAAAACTCAAGAAATATGTATATTTGATATAAAGAGAAAAAAATCTTGGTAATGGTTATTGTGAAGACATAAAAGTTAAAGAAAATATTTCGAAAAATCAGTAAAAGATATATCCTAAAACTTTCTAGATCACAAAATATGAATAATACTGTGACGCGAATTTTTGGGCGAGGAAAATATCTGTACTCTTCTTTGTTTTCAATCAAAATATTCTTAATGTTTGCAAAAGTTATTGAGACATGAAAGTTGAATGACTGTATCTAAATGACAAGCAATATGGATCATCATTTTTATGTTCATATTAAATTTCTAATCTGAATTACAATTCAATATAAAATGCACACTTTTTTTTCATATATCTCAAGTGTGATCCTAATTAAGATTTTATATAATCATACTAAAACGTTGTATTGATTAAGAATATCAAATATTCATAGATGTCACAATACCACTACACCAGGTATCGACAGTCAGACGTCAGAATACCCTAACAATATAGTCAACGAAAGTAATTTGATATTCATTCCACACATTACACCGAGGAGCAATGACTTCATTACCTCACAAAACAGATACATCCACCATAGAACTTGAAGAATACGAGTGGATCTGGTGTAACCACCTCTTTACCCTAAACATCTGTCATAAAATCCTTCTTATTCTGCAGCCGACTTCAATTAAGAGACCGACTGTTATGGAGATTCGCAGGCAAAGCAGCTAGTGAGGATGTTCCAAAGGCGAGACCAATACGGAAAGCAGCTAGTGAAAATGCTCGGAAAGTGAGATCAGTAGGTAAAGCATTCAGTACGGGCGCTCGCAACGTGTCAGAGACCTATCCAAAACGTAGACGCATACCCAACATCTTGAATGAACAACTAGCCTAATTGAAAACGAAACGCATCTTATTCCAACCACAACAGTTGATATAATAGAAATGAACCACTATATTGCGCTCAACTATTAAAAACATAAATCGGAGTAGTGCTATCTATAATTTTTTCAAGAATATACGCCTATTCGTGAAATCCTTAAAAACTTAGCAAATTAATCTACGAGGCACTTCTGTTACCCAAAGAGTAATACACAAAATGCATTCACATTCCCCAACTTTGAGGATATAGTTCATTTTCAGGTAACGAGCTTGTTACATCAAATCAACGCATATTCCTCAATTTTAAGGATATAGTTTATTTCGGGGAACAAGATGGTTACACCAGTAGAGGAACGTGGTAAGTAGTGTGTTTGTGGGAGAATACCGGGTGTAATAGAATTATGACATCACTCCAGACATTTCCACGTACAAATGGTTTGATATTTACTACGAAATAAACATTAACTTTTTGAATGTTATATTCAGATATATTTCAACGTACTTTATACATAACTTCATTTTCGATATGCTCAAAGAAAGCTGAAACTCTGAATATTATTATTAATTTGAAAGACTATTGTTTGAAAAGCAATATATCATTTTCATCTTCTTCAAGAAGAAATATGTTAATATGATAGGCATATTGTCTTACATTTATTGATGATAGAATGTTAAATTTTTCATTTATTTATATTTATATGTAAAAATGCCTACGAAAATGTTTTCAAAGTACTATTTGTGTCATTTTGTTTATCTATGGCTATAGATTTTCTACATCACATATAAATATCAACCATGACATGTAAGTTCGCATTATATATTTTTTCCATTATTTGTTATTGTTATAATAATAGTATCAACTTTGAAGTTGTTGAATTTGATCCAGGAGTTATGAAAGAAAATGTTTATTTTTCTTTTACTTTTATTATAAAAATATGTGATATAATTACATTGATGATTGAAGTGAATGTTAAACAAAAAAGGATGTTGAATTGTTCAAAAGTATCTTTTGATTTGGCTAAATTTCGATATTAATGGATCTGATAGCTATTATCAAAATAACTAACTACCATCCGTTTCAAATTATAGTGTGAACGGTTCGTATTTGAATAATTTCGGAAAGGAATAAGATAGTGATCTGAAATTTTTACTATAAAAAGAAAAGAATGGGACAAGTAAATCTATATTAAAATTTCATTGGTTGAAAATCAACCATTCCGATTAAAGTTATATTAACTTTTTAGAAACGAAATTTCAGGCAGTTTCAACGTAAGATTTCAACTCTTAATACAACCATTCGGTAGCATATTTTGTTCTCTGTTGGTCTGTGCAAAGCTGAGCTCGCTAGCTGGTTGTGTCCGATAGATATAAGCACTCATTTATGAGCTCTGATTTCGGTTAATTTACATTGAACCATTGAAAAGGAAGCCAAGATAGGAGTCATTTGCCATGCTGAGTTCAGTGGTGATGTTTATTTTTTGTTTCAAAAGATTATAAAGTGTTAAATCGGAGTTTTCTATCTATCCACTTTTCTAGTTACATAGCAAACCAAGTGCAAAATTTTGAAAACCTTGCTTTAGCTCTTTATAGTCTTTTGAAATAAAAAATAAACATCACCACTGAACTCAGCAGCGGAATTGACTCTTACCTCGACTTCCTTTTCAACGGTTCAATGTAAATTAACCGAAATCAGAGCTCATGGAAGAATGCTTTTATCTATCGAACACAACCAGCTAGCGAGTTGAGCTTTGCAGATCGACAGAGAAGGACATTTGCTACCGAATGGTTGTATTCAAAGTTGAAATCATACAAAGAGTCAGCCTCAAATTTTGTTTTTAAAAAGTTAATATAGCTTTAATCTAATTCGATCGATTTTCCATTAGTGAAACTTGGATACTTGTAAAAGATGCGAACACTCACGAACATCCAATCAAAGTGAAATCCACATTTAAACAGTTAACCCATATGGAAAAATGGGTCGATCTAGATATTTTAGAAAATATGCGATCATTTACGAACACCCAAAATAGTTAAAAAATGTTGTCTCTTGGTTATTGCAGTTTGACAAGGCACAAATCCATAAACTACTCTTACCTTGATTCAGAATAGATTTACACATTTGCAGATCCAGGAACTTTCGCTACTGTGACAGCCATCAGATAATTTCGTTGGACTACTTTGGGCGTTTGTAAACACCGGTGGCTGTTCGTGAATGTTCGTGTCTTTTACAAATATTCACGAAATTTTATTATAGATTTCTTTGCTCCACTCTTTTCTTTTTATAGTAAAAATATCAGATCACTATCTTATTCCTTTCGAGCATTATTCAAAAACCAATTGTGTATACAGTCAAACGTCTATATACACATATGTGTACAAAGACACTTCCTGAAAGTAAGCAGAACAAAAAAAAATAGAATATGTTATTAATGACACATCACATTACAATGGGAAGAAATGGTTTACAACGCATGAGAAAGAACATAGTGTAGTCGTTTTCATTTTCTAATTTGGAAAAAATTTTATCGAACATCCGTATAAATAGAAACGAGATTGACGTCTACATATGTCATTTCTTTGAATTTCATATACTCGTCGTGTTTTCTGGTGTTTTCATACGAAATAAGCAGAATGCCTGCTAAAGTTTTGGAGTCTTTTAAAATATTCTTTAGTTTTGAAGATATTTCGACGGAACACAAACTACAAAAGATTAGATACGATGCAGATATATTTTCAAGATTTTGAGAACGATTACCTGCAACTATTAGTAAAACAACATGTGTTGGCTTTATTGATGAACTAGAACGTGTAGTGAATGGATGTAGCCAATTTGTGAATCTTTTGAACGAAACAACTCAACAATTATTAAACATTTAAAATATGCCTACATTTCTTCTACCAATCCACTAATATTGGCATCGAATATCGTTAACAAAAAAGAATGATGTTTTTTGTTGAGAAATAAAACAATAAACCAATGGTAATACATTCTCACTTCATAAATATTTTTCGATTTGATTATTTTTGTTTCTTTGCTGCAGCCGGCCACTTCAAATGTAAAGAGATTTCTTTATCTCAAAAGGTAAGTAAACATATATTCTTAATGTATCTTAAAAGAAATAAATAAGTTGTTTTTTATTAGTGGATGATTGAAAAACATCATCTTTGTATGAAGAAAAAAAGGGTTCGATAGGTGATAGAATACGACGATGACTATTGTATATTTATCACGTAGTGTCTTTAACAAAATATTAATAAAATAAAGATTAATTGAGTTTCATCCTATCCAATGCTACAATAAGGATACGATCCCATTATTAACTGTAATCAACATAATGATATTTGAATAAAAAGCAGAGCTTTGTCTACAATTAACAAATCTAATCTGATTCATAATGTTTTTTCATTTAATAATATCTGACACACAGTCTCTATAGTTGTTTATTTGTTACTGTTCAACAATGTGAAATGAATCAAATGAATAATATGAATTTACAACAAGCAATTCTCAAAGAATTTCAATCATCTATGCATCAAATTGTACAATCAGCATCTGTACGTCCTCGTAAATGTA
>JAJEKB010001420.1:0-18608 GCA_022393335.1 Macrotrachela quadricornifera | reverse complement strand
CGAGTAAAATCTTCAATATAATCTTGTTTATTTCCTCGAATTAATGTTGTTAAACGTTTTATATATTCTATTTGTTTATTTTGAAATTGTTGAATAATTAATATAATAAAACTTATTATATTATGAATAATTAAATAACTAAACCAAAATGATAATGTTAAAAAAATTTTTTCATTTAATATATTTATTGGTAATGTACATTGAATTGTATAACGATGAATTTCGGCTATTTCACGTATAGGTACATCACAAAGTGTAACACGAGGAAAATATGGTGAATCAAGTAATGGATTACCATAACGAAATATTGATTTCATTATATTTATATCAAGAAACCATGCATTACCACGATGACCAAGTAATGTATTAAGTAAAATTAATTGTAATATAGAATTAATTAAATACATTAAACGTGTTAAAAAATAAAGTGAAAATAAATAATTTCCTCGATGTTTATTTCGACGATAATAAGCTGGAATATTTATTGAATATTTTGAACGTTTATGTTTAAATGTTTGACAATAATAATCAAGTATTGATGCAGCTGTTTTTGTTGAATTTTTTGTTGATATTTGACTTTTTTTAATTAAATTTTGTATATCAATACCACAATGAATATTAAATGAACGCCAAAATAATCGAGGAGCATAGAAACATAATGCCATTAAAAATAAGAGAATAGGTACCCATTGATAATAACCTTTGAAAATCATAAATCAATGTACAAATAATCTTTTAAATAGACTATTTTTTTTCTTTCAGAAAAATAGTGCGTTTTGGATAACGGGAATGACCTTAATCAACGACGATGATATAAGTCTTCAGATTGGAGATGTGCAAGAGTAGGTTTTTTTTCTTAATCTAGGACTTAGTCTTGATAGTCGGAACCGATACTTACAGAATCCTGTCTTAGTATTTGAGACCAAACAGCTTTCAATAGTAGAATATCTTTCTCTCGAAGATAGTCAGTAAAGACAAAATGATTAATATACAATTTAATTGTTGCCGCATTTTATTTAAATATCGAGGGTTTCAAAATATTTGCAACAAGGTTTATTTTGCATATGTCTCATCATAAATAAATCATAAAAACTTAATCTTTTTTTTTCAGAAAGATACACGATCGAAATACCTTCAAATCGTTAATTTCCTGATATTCTATTATGAAATTTTGTTTTGAAATAAAGACGTGATGTCATCTGATTTCTCATTATTAACTATTTAGAAGAAATTCATCGATGAAAGTCAATCGAAATTTTTTTGTATAGGTCTTTCTAAATCTTTCGGCTTTGGCCTTTTTAAAAAAAATCAAGACGTTATGACTTATATCCGCTAAAATATATACTAAATAAAACATTTTGAGACAATCGATATAATCTATGAGTCAAAAGACCTTTTGTTTAAGGTCAATTATTCTTATTTTTTTTTAAATATAATATCTCATATTCACATACCTATTTGAGCTCTTTTTCTATCTTCATCTGCATGTGGTGGAGTAACATTTGAATGTATATAATATGTATTACTAACCCAACAATAATGTTCTATATATTTTGTATAACTCGGATGTTTAAGTTCAGCCGGTAACCAACAAGAGATTCTATTTGTAACAAATGATGTTGTTGATGTTATAAAAATTCCACAAAGTATTAATCCAACTGTTACTCGATGATTAAGTCTATCAACATGTTCATCATCATTATCTGGTGTTCTAAGACGTTTGACGAATGGCCAATTAAATATTTCTTTTATAAATGAATTCATTCTTATAGTATATCAGATTTAGTATGACAGATATACTTGATATAATTTCTTTCGTCCTTTTTTTTTTCAAATAAATAATGATCACGATAAAAACATGAAATTTTGTTGTATCTATGATATAAATGCGGTTGCTTTTTTTTTCGTTTCTTATTTTTAAAATAATCAAAAAAAGTCTGTGTATGCATACGCCTATTTCAAGGATAAGCATAAAAAGAACATGTTATGTCAATATACAAAAGCTTGATAAATTTTTATGTTCGTTTTTTTTTTTATCAATTTATAAAAAGTTGTTTTTTTCATGTTCGAATTTTGAATCAAACTATGTATAGTTAAATAATAATCATCAAGGATTTTCATAGTATATTGATATATACTCTTTCGATTTTATGATATTTTAGATAAATAAAAGTTTTCAAAAAAAAACAAGAAAGAAATCGAAAATGCCTATTAGATAACATATGAATGTAACTTAAAATAATGATAACCAATAGAGGATTAATGTAACCTTCAAACGAGTATATATCAATTATTTGAAACGATTAACATAATTTTTTTTTTCATCAATAAACGATTTGGAGCGACATTATTTAAAAAAAATTGAAGGCCTATAATGTATATTAGATAATGAGATTTTCAGAAAAGATTTCTTCTTTTTTTTAAATAAACTATCATTATTAGAGATCGATGATGGGGATAATACCGGTTGCAATACGCTTGCAAGGAACAACAAAGTTGAAGTTGAGAATATTTTTATGGAAGATGATACGCTTCTTCTTTTACTCCTTAGGAATTAGTGAAATCAATGATTTGATAGACAATACAATAAAATTCTAAAAACTCTAGATGTCGTCTGTTATCGAATGATATTCATAATAGATACAAAGAGAAATAATCTTCTCTTTTTTTATTGGTCCTTTATTATTACTCTTACGAAATGCCAATGGATCCATCAATCTTTAATTGAATCGATCATTCCTTATTCATCGTATAAAAAGAAAACAAATCTTTGTAAAAATCTTTAACGTAAATATTAAATAATAATGAAAGACGTACCTCGTCCTGCGGATACTTCAATGTTAAAACCTCAGGTATATATATATAGAATATTTGTTATTTATTTATTTCTATCATATTTAGACACCATCAATTCGTACATTTGAATTAAAAGAAGAATGTGGTATTAATAATTTACCAAATCAAATCATGGCTAAAGCTATATCTGATGGTTTTGTTTTTAATATACTTTGTGTTGGTGAAACAGCATGTGGAAAATCTTCATTACTTGATAGTTTATTTAATACAAGATTAGATTCAACACCATCAACACATGATATTCCACGTGTATTTTTACGTAAAAATACTTATGAATTATTTGAACGTGAAATTCGTTTAAAATTAACTGTTGTTGAAACAGCTGGTTTTGGTGATCAAATAAATAAAGATGATTCATTTAAAGTTATTGGAGATTTTATTGATGCACAATTTCAATCATATTTAGATGAAGAACTTAAAATAAAACGAAATTTATCAAATTATCATGATACACGTATTCATGTTTGTTTATATTTTATTAATCCAACAGGACATTCATTAAAAGCACTTGATTTAGTTACAATGAAACATTTAGATAGTAAAGTTAATATAATACCAATTATAGCTAAATCAGATACAATATCAAAAAATGAATTACAACGTTTTAAACAAAATATTCTTAATGAACTTAATGCAGGTGGTGTTAAAATTTATCGTTTTCCAACAGATGATGAAACATTAGCAGAAGAAAATCTTAAAGCAAATGTAAATAAAAACAAAAATCATTATTTTTTTTTTCTTAAATTAATATTTTATTTTAAGAATCTTCTTCCATTGGCTGTTGTTGGAAGTAATGAAACAGTTAAAGTTGGAAATCAATATGTACGAGCGAGACAATATCCATGGGGTGTTGTTCAAGGTTAGAAAAAAAAAACAAAGCTTCTATTAAATATTATTGACATAAATTTAAACAAAATATAATATAGGCTAACTATTTTTAGTAAAAAATGACGTGATTTTAATGACATGAACATTTCTTAAAAAGCACAAAGTATACTAATCATAATGTACAGAGAATGAACTCTTGATAGAATAACATTCAGCTTAAGAGTCAAAGTACATGCTTTTTGTTATCAAATGAAAAGAAGCAACTAGTTGTTGAAATTATCTATCTGAAAGTTCATATTTTCCACGTTTCTTTAGTTTCATTTATCATTCTATTTTTTAGATCTTTGATACATTTTGTCATGCTGAATGTTAAACAAAAACGAATGAACAGTTCGATAGTAACTCCCGTTTAAGTTGTTCATACGAAATAGTCGTCTTTCATAATTAATCGAGTAATGTAGATTATATCTTAAAGCGATTATAAAATTCGGATTAAAACATATTTATTGAGAGTATTAAGAATATGTGATACGAGTCCGAAAAGGCTTAATCAATCGGGTGCACGTCCGAAATAGATTAATCAATCGGTCACTGATCCGAATATAACAAAAAAAAAATGTTTAATAAATAGCATGCGAAACTAAAATATTTTCGTTCTAATAAATTTAATTTGTAGAAATATTTATATTTTTTTAGTTGAAAATGAAAATCATTGTGATTTTAAAAAACTACGTGATAGTCTTATTGAAAAAAATATGCTTGATTTAATTGAAACAACACATTCAAAACATTATGAAATGTTTCGACGTAATCGTCTTACTGAACTTGGTCTTGCAGATAATATTGATGGTAAACAAATGTCAATTAGTGATACACTTGATATGAAACGTAATGAACTTCGACAAGAACTTGAACAACGTGAACAACAACTTAAAGAAGCATTTATTCAAAAAGTTAAAGATAAAGAAAGTGAATTAAAAGATACAGAAAAACAAGTAAAAAAGAAAAGAATTTTTTTTTAAATTTATATTTGTATCATTAATTTCGTTTGTTTGTTTGGGTTTTTTGCTAGATTAATGAACAATTAACAAATATTAAAAAACAATATAAAGATCAAAAGGATAAATGTGATGAAAAATGGCGTGTACTTGAACAAGAAATAAATTTATTTGAACAACGTAAACGTGCTAATATGGAAACAATGAAAAAAGGCACAAAAAAGAAATAAAATAATCTATTTTCTTGTTTTTTTTTTCACATTTGTTCTCGGCAAATTGGCTATATTTGTTAGATATATACATTATTCTATGCAATAATCTCTTTAATATATCATACTTTTTTTTTTCGCTTTTCTCAGGTTTATTCTATTGAATGATCTTCCGAGAACAAATGTCAGATAGATTTTGCACACATAAAATGCTTTATTATAAAAAAATTCTCACGCTGCTATCATTATTTTTTAGATATAAACTTTAACTATGTGCGTTTTGCTTTTTTTTTTTTTCTTCTTTTTCTCCATATACATCTTGTTCATTTCTTATTAATACGCATATTCTTCTTGCTAATTCTAATACTATTCTATTAATAAATATTCAACAAAAATTTTATTTATCTATTTTGATAACCTTGAACTTTAGAAATACGAAATATTTTTTTTTCCTTCAGATAATGAATACTAACAAAGATGATTCTACACCTTCGTGTGTATTTTTTAAAGCACCTATTCGTCGTAATAATGCTGTAACATCATCAAAACGTCGTCAAGATTCATCATCAAATTCTTCATCATCATCCGGTGATGAAAGTCAACCATTAGCTTCAACATTTCGTTCTTCAAAAACAATAAAAAAAGGTTTAGTAACAACAAGTACAAATAATTTATCAAATAAACGTCGTCAAACAAATGCTGGAAGTGATGATGATAATGAAGAAAAATTTATGGATATTAAATTTAAATCAAATAGACAAGCTGAATCACAAGGACCAAGAGATATGGGTGCAACAGCTACAATTGAAATTGATACAGATACACAACATGATCAACAAACAATATTTGAACGAGCAAAACAAATTAATGAAGAGCTAAAAGGCAAAGTTGATGATAAAATTTATCGTGGAATGAATAATTATCAACAATTTTATGAAAAAAAAGATACAGCACAAGGTAATGCAAGTAGTGGTCTTGTTCGAAATAAAGGTAATTATTATTATATTTTTTTATATAAATTTATAATTATTTTTTAAATTTTTAACTAGGTCCAATTCGTGCACCAGCTCATCTTCGTGTATCGGTTCGTTGGGATTATCAACCGGATATTTGTAAAGATTATAAAGAAACAGGTAAAATAGTAAACAAAAATTTATTCGTTTTAACTTAACTTTTTTTTCTAGGTTATTGTGGTTTTGGTGATAGTTGTAAATTTCTTCACGATCGTTCGGATTATAAACATGGATGGCAACTTGAAAGAGAATGGAATGAGCAATCTTATGGTTCTGTTGATAATAACAGTCAACGATATTTAGTTGGAGATAAATCTATGAATAATACAAATCGTTCAGCAGCATGGCATGCATTTTCTTCTGGTAATAACGAATCATCTCATCATCATGAAACTCAATCAGATGACGAAGAACAAGTAAAACTTTATTACAAAAAAAAATCTTAATTATATAATAAACTAATAGAATAAATAAATAAATAGATAGATATAGAATATATAAGTTAACTAGAGCTTTCGACATGTCAAATGTCATCATCAGTAAGAAGTAAAAGAAGAAAAGAAAAATATATGTTATTTTATTGCTTGTTTGTTGATATTTTGAATTTTGTTATTGAATATGAATTATAAATAACCAATTCATAATATTATTGTGCCTATGTAACTATAATTTAGTTTTAATATAATATTTTGAATAATCATAGGACTGTTGTTTTATATAATAAAATAATAGAATAAAATATAGTAGTTTTACTAGTTCTCTTTCTCGTAGAGAAGAGTCTTAGAAACATAAAATGTTTGTTTGCTTGCTTGTATGTCCGCACAAGGTCAAAAAAACATTCTATCAATATTTTCTGTAAAACTTGACCAAAGAGTTATCGGGGTCGAGGAACTTGAATCTGATGTTAGTTTTTTAAGATTTTTTTCGGATCCATTGTTTAACACAAAGGATCATTTTTTTTGCAAAAAAAATTTGTTATAAGGTTTGATCGAAGGGTAATCGGGATCGAGGAACCCGAATCTGATATTAGTTTTTCGAAATTTTTTTCGGATCCATTTTTTTACACAAAAAATCACTTTTTTGCAAAAAAAACTTTTTTTAAATAGGTTGAACGAACGGTAATCGAGGACGAGGAATTCAAATCTGAAGTCAGTTGGATAAAAATTTTTGAAGATCAATTTTTTAAACAAACGACAAATTTTTAACAAAAAGCATTTGCTTTTTATGAAGTTTGGTCAAAGGCAGTAGAGGTCGAGGAACTTGAATGTGGCTTTGGTTTTTTTAATTTTATAAATGAATAGCTTGACGGTAGTTTAGAAACGCGATCACTACGAGAAAGAGCTGAGCGAATCTTCAGACGAGCGTTACTTGTTTTATATGAATAAATAAATAGATAAATATATAATATATAAGTTAACTAGAGCTTTCGACATGTCAAATGTCATCATCAGTAAGAAGAAAAAGAAGAAAAGAAAAATATATGTTATTTTATTGCTTGTTTGTTAATATTTTGAATTTTATTATTGAATATGAATTATAAATAACCAATTCATAATGTTTTGCAAAACTACTATATTTTATTCTATTATTTTGTCATATAAACCAACAGTCCTACGATTATTCAAAAAAAAATCTTAATTAATTTTTTCTATTTAGGATGAAGATGGTTTACCAATACGATGTCCAATATGTCGTAATGCATTTGTTGAACCAGTTGTTACAAAATGTCGTCATTATTTTTGTGAATCTTGTGCTTTAAATCAATATCGTATTAATCCAAATTGTAGTGTATGTCAGACACCAACTGGTGGGTTATTTTTGCCTGCAAAAGAAATTGTTGCAAAATTAAAACAACAAAATCAATTAAAAGAACAACTTAGTAAACCATCAGCAACAACAAATAATGACAATCAAACGGATAGTGATGATGAAAATCTTTGATTGTATATTTAACAAATAAAATTTATTGTTTAATTCTGCATTTTTAAATTTATTTTTATTTTGAAAACGAAATAATCAGTAAACTTAAAAAATTTAAGGAACAATCAATTAAATTTTCGATAGATCAAGTAATAACTATAAAAATTGAAATATATTATAGTGTGATTGACCTTTTTTGGTATATATATTAGTATTTAAATCGAGATTATATCCAATGTCGAATTTAGAGTCTTTGTAAGGACTTTTCAATTCATGCAATCAGTATTTGATCAATATAATATTGATCAAATGTTTAATTTAGGTTTTTACGAAACTTTTTTTCTCGATTTGATATTAGACGTTAATATAGATATATGTACTCTTTGTTTCTATACTTCCGCTTAACTTCCGTTTAGTGTCAACAAGCAAGAAAAATATTGCTATGAAGTATTCGAATTTATCATTTTCACCTGTCACTTTTGCATGTTCTCTTCTTTCATGTGATTTTTCTCTTCTCATTCACATATTTTTCTTTTCTATTTTTAATGATTGCTTTTCTTCTTCATCATTCTTTCTCTTTAAATGCGCTTGAATATTATTATTCAGAAATTATACGTGATTGCTGCTTTTTTTTAACGATAAAATGCATATGTGTATCGAAAGCAATCATATCAAGTCTAGTTTATACATTTAATTTTCATCTTTCATTCTTTAAATTTCTAATTAAGGATTTTATTTTTTTATTGAAAGAAAAAAGTTTTGTTTATTGTTAATATTCAACATAGATTTTCTTTTTCTTTTCTTGTTCATATATTTTGACCGATGGTGAATTGAGAAAATGCGGTCGAGCATTATTTATTTTATGACGACCGCGAACACACGTTCATTCATTCGTTCGTTGATTTTTTTTTTTCTTCTTCTTTTGGGTATGATGGATAGAAAAGAGGAAAAGACATCGACTAATTCCGACCGTTTGACTGCTTGAAAATTGAGAGAGAAAGAAACAGAATTGTAATATCATTGTCTTCATATGATTCATTATTCTTTGTTCAATGGATAGTGTTTTATTCCTGCCATGTGAATGATCATTTCCTAAAAATATTTTCATTGAAAAATACATGTGTTTTGTTCATTTTATTTTTAATAAATAATAAGTTTAATTTGTTTAATATATTTTTTAGAAACTCTATTATCTTAAAAATTATTATTATTGAGAGTTAAAATGCCTGGTGGTAAAGCTGGTGAGTAATATGAATATTTTATTTTTCTTGCTAAGTAATGCATTTACTTTAGGTAAAGATCATGGTAAAGCTAAAGCTAAATCTGTATCTCGAAGTGCACGTGCTGGTCTTCAATTTCCTGTCGGTAAGTTTATTTAAATATTTAAATTTTGTTTCACCTATATTGATTAGGTCGTATTCATCGTCATTTAAAATCTCGTACGACATCACATGGTCGTGTTGGTGCAACAGCTGCTGTTTATACAGCTGCTATACTTGAATATTTAACTGCTGAAGTACTTGAACTTGCTGGTATAAATATTGATATTGAATTTGTTATTAAATTATTTATATATATATATATATATTTAAGGAAATGCATCAAAAGATCTTAAAGTAAAACGTATTAATCCACGTCATTTACAATTGGCTATTCGAGGTGATGAAGAATTAGATACATTAATTAAAGCAACAATTGCTGGTGGTGGTGTTATTCCACATATCCATAAGGTTTGTTATTTATTTATTATTATAAGTTTTTTTTATTTTTATTTTTTTTTCTATAGTCACTTATTGGAAAGAAAACACCTGTTCAAGGAAATTTACCACAAGCACCAGCTAAACCAAGTGTACAATAAAATAAAAATCAATAGCATTTAATGAAAATGAATTAGTTGTACAGGCTCTAGATATATTTCTTGTTTTGCTTGTTTTTTTTTCGTTTTTTCGTTGTTTATTGTGTATTACTTATCATTGCATCAATGATTGATATGCGTTTATGTCTTAGAAAAAAAAATGTATCTTCTCTCTTTGATGAATGTATCTTGTGTTTATGTAGTTCTTTTGATTCTATGAAAATAAAATAAGAAAATACAATAAAATAATTTCATTTGATTCTATCATAAAATTTATGATATGTAGAATAACACATAAGTATAACTAAAATTTAATATGACTTGTTATTAATTGAAGCTTGGTGTTACCAATCAAATACTCAATTAAAGGATTTAGTCAACATGATAGATTGATATAATAAAACAATTGTAATTTATTAGCAGAATAAAGTCTGAGATCGAGGATATTTGTTCTTCACTGGTTTTTTTAATATCTGTACGAGACAGTTAAAATATTCAGTAAGATGTCTAGTGAATAGAATGCTTTTAAAGTCGCTCTGTGTGAGTATCCTCAAATATAGTGTGCCTCAGAACATGATGACGTATAGCTACGTTTGAAATTAAATTTGTTCGTATTTTTTTGGAAAATTGAGTCAAAAGATTTATAATTTTGACATTGACATTAGTATTAATCGTTCTCTCAAATGAAGAAATTAAAAATTAATCAAGATAAGATTCTCACATACGTAGGTTTTGTTCTCAGAATAGATCTGTATTAAAACGGGACATCCTGTCAGTTGATCACTTCCAAATATAAACTATTGAATGACAAGTTTCAAATTTCAAAATATGTACATAAGAATAAAATAATTTCAGTCAACTAAATGGATCCTTTTGGTTATTTATGATAGTCAAGATACGCAGTATAAACAAAAAAAAAATTTTAATTCAATATGTAATCAATGAAAAATAAATAAAAACATTCACAAATAATTCATATGCACACTGTACAGTGTCATCAATAAAATAGAATGAAATGATTAGTGGCTATAATGATCGACATGAAGTCTTTCTATTTGATCCTACTTGTCAACCATTCATAGTTGTTTGTATAGAACAAGTAATTGCAAAATCGTATGAAACTTGTTTTATCAGGCGAATATAAATTCAACTAACCGAAAAGCAAGTTCCTTTACAAAAACCTTATTTCAACAAAAGAATAGTTATCAATAATTTCATCTTTTCTCACATTACCAGTGGAACTTCTCTATCATATACTTGATAATCTTAATAATTTAACAATTTTATATTCACTGATAAATTTGCATTATTCTTCTAACTATTGATTAATTAGTGAATCTACAGGAAAAAATTCTGAGCTTATTTGACCTCTCTAAGTTTGTTGAAGTCTAACGTTCTCGCTTTGGATCTGATAAATCAAATACTTTAATTTATTTGATGATTCAAAACAAATTTGACATAGGAAAAACTTTTTTGTTTTGATATTCTAATGTAAATTAGCTGGACTGACCGAATTAGGATAAAGTATAATGGCTAAAACTTGATTAGACCTCATTGTATTAATTGTTGCTCATTAGGGTCTAGTTAGTTTCGAATAAAAATTATATGGAAGGTTTATTTCTACTTATATAATATTTATTTATTTTTATTCAATATCGACATTTATCATGTTAAATCTTGAAGGTAATGAAATCGGTGCCCTTTAAAACAATAATATCTCGCTAATACATTATAGCAAAATACAGCAAGAATAGTTCTCCATTCATCTATCTCATATTAAGCTGTATCATCTAATGCAGACACTTATCAAGTTGAAACTTACAATAGCAAAATCAACGATTCATTATGCAAAGTATAACGAATAAGTCAAATTATGAGTTCAATATTGGGTAATTAAAGTATTTTATTGAATTCGGTTGAATCTATATATACATCATCAAAAATTTCATAGCTATATAAAATTAAATCAATAACTTTGGATAATCTACATCAAAGATATATGTGAGATACATAGATCAAGCCAATATTAAATTTGTGTCATTTGGTTATCAACGATAGTTCTGATTTTGATGCTTTCCATATTTTTAAAACTATGATGAAGATTATTCTTGTAAGAAGAAGATTTTTTTCGAATTTGATAGATAAAAAAGCACTTTTATTAACTTTCGAAAAATAATCGATAGGATATCCTATTAGAATGCTTAAATTTTTTCCGTTCTCTGATCTTTCAGCAATCCAGTTCTTCATATCCAAACTTTATAACAATTTATTGAATACTTTTGAAAGTGAAGATTAAGTTAGCGTTTGTCATTAGTTTATATCATGCAAAGATTTCTTATAGACTGTTCTTATACTTGCTGTTTTATTATTTCGAATGTTACAAAATTTTGTGAAGTATTTTCTTTGTTTTGTATTCAGATCAATAAAATAAATCATTTTGAAAATACCTAATGGAATAAATAGTTCGCTTACTCTTGATGTCAATACCCAAATATGCTAGTATCTTGTTGTGCTCTGTTTTTACTGATATCATCGTATGAGTAAGAGAAATAAATATCCATCAATGAAAAATCTTATACATAAATGATTAGATTCAATGAGTGTTATTTCAATAGTTTACATATGAAAATATAATCAGAACTATTCTAACTCGTTTCAAAAACATTAACATAATGGTTTAGATGTTAGTACAAACATGAAAGATAAATAAAATCAATAGAATTATTTTGTAGATCGTATTTCAAAATTCTTTCATCTCTATCAAAGTATTTTGCTTTATCAGTTAAATCTGTCTGTATACTTATATTATCTTTTTTTCGAACATGATATCTTAAATGTTTTTATTGCCTTAAAGGTAAATAAAAAAGTAAACTTAAAAGTTTTTATCTTCTCGTAAAACACGAATACGATCACCAACACGAATTACACCGTGTTCACTTGAACCAAGATAAATTCCAAATTGAGCCTTAGTACCATATACATTTGGTTTACGTCGAAATCTATATCAACAAAATCTATAATTAAATAAAGAGATCGTCTTGAAAATTTACGTTTGAAGTGTTTTCCATGGTTCTTGATTTTTATCACGAGTACCTGTTTCTTGATTAATAGTAGGCACTAAACATCTAATATGATCTTTAAAAATATTTATAAATATAATCAAACATATTTTACCTCAAACATGATCGAAACCAACGAAGTTTAACTTTATCACCAATTTGTATTTCGCGCCAATAATCCTTAATATTAGATTAGAACAACATTTATTCTTAGATTATATTCTGTAATATCCTACTTCACCGAATGGTGTATCGACACCACTAACAATAATATTTGGTCGAAAATTATATATTTTTATTGGATTTGGTAATCGTGTATTAAGATCATTAATTGATTCTAATGAACCTAAATGAAATGGACTCATATCCTGATAAGCAACAAGATCTGAATCAAGTGCTTCATTTGGAATGTCCGCTTCAATATTTTTTGTATGTTGTGGTTCAAACTTATCATCAAAGTAAACCAAATCTAAATCTTCTACTTCTAAAAAGGTCGAAAACCAATTAGAAACATCTTCACCATATCTTCGTCCTTTTATATTTATATCTCTATAAAAAAAAGTATCGATATATAAATTTAATCTCATTTCAACATACTCTATTTCTATTATATCCTGTGGTAATGGAGTATGTGGAATAATTAATGGCTTCATTCCAGGTGCATCGACTTGAAGACCTGATGAAGTAAATGATGGACGGATTAATGCCATTCGTGGTATTTGACGTTGATTACGTTGTCGAGCTCCAAGGATAAGCATCCATCGTCTAAATAAAATAAATGTCATATTTTATTTTAATTGTGAAATTAATGTTTACCGATCGGATAACAGAGGATTAGATGGAAGAGCAAGACCATAACGAGTTGTTTGTGCTTCATTTACTGATATACCAGCACATGATTTTATTGGATAAATAAGTAATTCTCGAACTTCAATATTCGATGTCGTCATTGTGACCTATGATACACAGTAAATTTGATGTGAAAGAAATATGTATAAAAAAGAAGTGTTTGTTGTTCGTCACGGTAAATGATTCTTTTCTTTCTTTCGCTTATCACCATTTTCGAGGGGTCAAAGCCTTCAAAAAGTGATAAACCCAAAAGAAGGTGTAATCATAATTATATTATTTGAACATAAATATTAATGACATCTATTGCATTTTCAAATAAGTTTGTAAAACTCAAGAAATACATATATATTTGATATAAAGAGAAAAAAAATATCTTACCAATGGTTATTGTGAAGGCATAAAAGTTAAAGAAAATATTTCGAAAAATAAGTAAAAGATATATTCTAAAACTTTCTAGATCACAAAATATGAATTATAATACTGTGACGTGAATTTTGGGCGAGGAAAATATCTGTACACTCCTTTGTTTTCAATCAAAATATTCTTAATGTTTGCAAAAGCTATTGAGACATGAAAGTTGAATGACTGTGTCTAAATGACTAGCAATGTGGATTATCATTTTTATGTTCATATTAAATTTCTAATCTGAATTAAAATTCAATATAAAATGCACACTTTTTTTTCATATATCTTATCTGTGATACTAATTAAGATTTTATATAATCATACTAAAACGTTCTATTGATTAAGAATATCAAATATTCATAGATGTCACAATAACATTACACCAGGTATCGACAGTCAGACGTCAGAATACCCTCACAATATAGTCAACGAAAGTAATTTGACATTCATTTCACACATTACACCGAGGAGCAATGACTTCATTACCCCACAAAAAAGATACACCCATCATAGAACTTGAAGAATACGAGTGGATCTGGTGTAACCATCTCGTTACCCCAAACATCTGTCAAAAAATCCTTCTTATTCTGCAGCCGACTTCAATTAAGGGACCGACTGTTATGGAGATTCGCAGGCAAAGCAGCTAGTGAGGATGTTCGGAAAGTGACATCGGTAGGTAAAGCATTCAGTATGGGTGCTCGCAACGTGTCAGAGACCTATCCAAAACGTAGACGCATGTCCAACATCTCGAATGAACGACTAGCCTAATCGAAAACGAAACGCATCTTATTCCAACCACAACAGTTGACATGATAGAATTGAACCACTATATTGCGCTCAACTATTAAAAACATAAATCGCAGTAGTTCTATCTATAATTTTTTCAAGAATATACGCCTCTTCGGGAAACCCTCAAAAACTTAGCAAATCAATCTACGAGGCACTACTGTTACCCAAAGAGTAATACACAAAATGCATTCACATTCCTCAACTTTGAGGATATAGTTCATTTTCAGGTAACGAGCTTGTTACATCAAATCAACTCATATTCCTCAATTTTAAGGTTATAGTTTATTTCGGGGAACAAGGTGGTTACACCAGTAGAGGAACGTGGTAAGTAGTGTGTTTGTGGGAGAATACTGGATGTAATGGGATTATGACATCACTCCAAACATTTTCACGTAGAAATGGTTTGATATTTACTATGAAATGAACGTTAACTTTTTGAATGTTATATTCAGATATATTTCCACGTACTTTATACATAACTTCATTTTCGATATGCTCAAAGGAAACTGAAACTCTGAATATTATTATTAATTTGAAAGACTATCGTTTGAAAAACAATATATATCATTTTCATCTTCTTCAAGAAGAAATAGGTTGATATGTTAGGCATATTGTCTTACATTTATTGATGATAGAATGTTAAATTTCTCATTTATTTATATGTAAAAAGGCCTACGAAAATATTTTCAAAGTAATAAAAATAATATTTGTGTCATTTTGTTTATCTATGGCTATAGATTTTCTACATCACATATAAATATCAACCATGACATGTAAGTTCGCATTATATATTTTTTTTCATTATTTCTTATTGTTATAATAAAAGTATCAACTTTGAAGATGTTGAATTTGATCCAGGAGTTATGAAAAAAAATGTTTATTTTTCTTTTACTATTATTATAAAAATATGTGATATAATTGCATTGATGATTCAAGTGAATGTTAAGGAAAAAAGGATGTTGAGTTGTTCAAAAGTATCTTTCGATTTGGCTAAATTTCGATATTAATCAGTCCGATAGCTGTTATCAAAATAACTAATTACCATTCGTTTCAAATTATAGTGTGCACGGTTGGTATTTGAATAATTTCGGAAAGGAATAAGATAATGATCTGAAATTTTTACTATAAAAAGAAAAGAGTGGGACAAGTAAATCTATATTAAAATTTCATTGGTTGAAAATCGACCAATCCGATTAAAGTTATATTAACTTTTTAGAAACGAAATTTCAGGAAGATTCTTGGTAAGATTTCAACTCTTAATACAACCATTCGGTAGCAAATTTTGTTTTCTGTTGATCTGTGCGAAGCTGAGCTCGCTAGCTGGTTGTGTTCGATAGATATAAGCATTCATGCATGGGCTCTGATTTCGGTTAATTTCCATTGAACCATTGAAAAGGAAGTCAAGATATGAGTCATTTCCCATGCTGAGTTCAGTGGTGATGTTTATTTTTGTTTCAAAAGATTATAAAGTGTTAAATCGGAGTTTTCTATCTATCCACTTTTCTAGTTACATAGCAAACCAAGTGCAAAATTTTGAAAACCTTGCTTTAGCACTTTATAGTCTTTTGAAACAAAAAATAAACATCACCACTGAACTCAGCATGGGAAATGACTCCTACCTTGACTTTCTTTTCAAGGGCTCAATGTAAATTAACCGAAATCAGAGCTCATGGAAGAATGCTTATATCTATCGAACACAACCAGCTAGCGAGTTGAGCTTTGTAGATCGACAGAGAAGGACATTTGCTACCGAATGGTTGTATTAAGAGTTGAAATCATACAAAGAGTCAGCCTCAAATTTTGTTTTTAAAAAGTTAATATAGCTTTAATCTAATTCGATCGATTTTCCATTAGTGAAATTTGGATACTTGTAAAAGATGCAAACACTCACGAACATCCAATCAAAGCGAAATCCACATTTAAACAGTTAACCTATATGGAAAAATGGGTCGATCTAGATATTTTAGAAAATATGCGATCATTTACGAACACCCAAAATAGTTAAAAAATGTTGTCTCTTGGTTATTGCAGTTTGACATGGCACAAATCCATAAACTACTCTTACTTTGATTCAGAATAGATTTGCACATTTGCGGATCCAGGAACTTTCCCTATTGTGGCAGCCATCAGATAATTTTGTTGGACTACTTTGGGCGTTTGTAAACATCGGTGGCTGTTCGTGTCTTTTACAGATATCCACGAAGTTTTATTATAGATTTCTTTGCTCCACTCTTTTCTTTTTATAGTAAAAATTTCAGATCACTATCTTATTCCTTTCGAGCATTATTCAAAAACCAATTGTATACACAGTCAAACGTCTATATACACATATGTGTACATAGACACTTCTTAAAAGAAAATAGAAAGCAAAAAATAGAATATGTTATTGATGACACATCACATTACAATGGGAAGAAATGGTTTACAACGCATGAGAAAGAACATAGTGTAGTCATTTTCATTTTCTAATTTGGAAAAAATTTTATCGAACATCCATATAAATAGAAACGAGATTGACGTCTAAATATATCATTTCTTTTAACTTCATATACTCGTCGTGTTTTCTGGTGCATTCATACGAAATAAGCAGAATGGCTACTGAAGTTTTGGAGTCTTTTAAAATATTCTATATTTTTGAAAGTATTTCGACGGAACACAAACTACAAAAGATTAGATACGATGCAGTAGAGTCCGGCGGGAACGGGTTTTTCCCTCCCGATCCCGATTATTCTCCACTTAAACAAAACCCGATCCCGTCCCGATCCCTATAAAATACTCTACCGGGATCCCGATCCCGATCCCTGTAAGCTAATTTGCCGGGATCCCGATCCCGATCCCGCTTTTTTAATGAGAAAAACCATCCCAATCCCGCTCCGATCCCGATTCCAACCTCGATGAGTCATCGCTCGGGATCCCGATCCCGATCCCGAACGGGTTAGGGAAAGGGTTCGGGAAAAAAATAGGGATCGGGGCGACCCCGCCGGACTCTACGATGCAGATATATTTTCAAGATTTTGCCAACGATTACGTTCAACTATTCGTAAAACAGCATGTGTTGGCTTTATTGGTGAACTGGATCGTGTAGCCAATTTGTGAATCTTTCGAACGAAGCAACTCAACAACTATTAAACACTTAAAAATGTGCCTACATTTCTTCTACCAATCCACTAATATTGGCATCGAATATCGTTAACAAAAAAGACTGATGTTTTTTGTTGAGAAATAAAACAATAAACCAATGATAATACATTCTCACTTCATAAATATTTTTCGATTTGATTATTTTTGTTTCTTTGCTGCAGCCGACCATTTCAAATGTAAAGAGATTTCTTTATCTCAAAAGGTAAGTAAACATATTCTTAATGTATCTTAAAAGAAATAAGTTTTTTTTTATTAGTGGATGATGGAAAAACATCATCTTTGTATGAAGAAAAAAAGGGTTCGATAGGTGACAGAATACGACGATGACTATTATATATTTATCACGTAGTATCTTTAACAAAATATTAATAAAATAAAGATTAATTGAGCTTCATCCTATCCAACGCTACAATAAAGATATGATCCCATTATTAAGGGCAATCAACATAATGATATTTGAATAAAAAGTAGAGCTTTGTCTACAATTAATAAATCTAATCTGATTTATAATGTTTTTTCATTTAATAATATCTGACACACAATCTCTAGTTGTTTACTTGTTACTGTTCAACAATGTGAAATGAATCAAATGAATAATATGAATTTATGACAAGCAATTCTCAAAGAATTTCAATGATGTATGCATCAAATTGTACAATCAGCATCTGTACGTCCTCGTAAATGTA
>JAJEKB010001418.1:0-12357 GCA_022393335.1 Macrotrachela quadricornifera | reverse complement strand
AAATTCTTCTTCACCAACATCAGCACGATATTTATCCACACGTTTATCTAATTCACGATTGAGTGCTTCTTGGGCAATTTCATCTGATTCACTAGTTCGATGTAACATCTAAAATGGAAAATTTATATATAAGTACACGATACTTTGCCGATAGGACAATTCGTCAATAAAGCATTGCGTTAATAGTCGCATCTCAAAAACAAAAAAAAAACTTCAATAGTTTCTCGGATTTATGTGTTCCAGAACATGTCAGATGTTTCTATAAACTTCGTTATACATTTTGATATTCAACGAAAAGGGTTAGGACAAAGATGAGAATCGATTCTTGAGAACCAGAATTCTTTTTTGGTACAATTGAAATGTATTGTATGCTATCATTCAAAATGAATTAAGAATTTTGTTAATATAATTCTATTAACATTAGTATGATTCTATTTGTTCAAATTTTACTATTCTTACTTCTAATTTATCAAGGGTTGTAGTAGCATTTGCTTTCATTCGTTGCCATTCTAAACGTGTTTGTTCAATTTCATAAGTAGCAATAGCCGAACGTTCATGTTCAATAAGTGCAATTGATGATGCAGATACATGTCCATGCCAATTAACAGATACTTTAGTCCATCCTGGTATACCTTTTCTAGTATTACCAGAATTTCTTTTTACTAGAATATATATATATATATATAAATATTTATTAATTTGATAAAAATAAATGAAAATTTTTTACAAGAAATTCTTCGACGAGAATCAGATGATGGTATTTGATCAAGTATTTCATTAATAATATCATTTCCATCTTCATAATCATCAAAAGTTTCAACATGTTTTATTGTATTCATACGTAATAAATAACGTGAAAAGAGTAAATTTTCACGACGAATATTTTTATTTTCTTCTCTTAATTTAATAAAAAAAGGAAGAATTTAATTTAATATAATTTTACTTACTTTATTTGACGATATCTTTCTAATAATTCATTATCATCTAATTCATTAAGTTTCTTAGATTTAATTAATGATTTTGATTCTAATGATGATACATTTATTGATTGTTCAGGATTTTCTGTTGAAAAATTTTTGAAATTAGAATTTTCTTGTCGTACTTGATTAAAAATTGAATGTTTTATTGTTAACATTTTTTTGAAAAAAAAATAAAGAAAGAAAGAAATATAATCAAGTTGAATTGAAGTATAAAATCTACACACAGATAATATTTGTTTTACTGATAAAAGGTAAATGATGTCAAACACATTTCTGTCTGAAATGTGATAAGTAATGAATAAACTTCAGAACAAATCTTGTTTTATTTTCTTATTGAAGTACGAGCTTGAGATTTATTATTAATGTCCAAACAAAAAGGATTCTTGGAGGAGATAGATTTAAACTATGAAATTTTTTCGTGTGTGTATACCTTGAATATTGAATAGCAGACGGAGAACTATTAATATAAATGGTTCATCTTTGTACTACGAAAGAAGTTTGAAAGAAAATGCTGAGTGAATTGATTTTTAAGTGACACAATTCAGATAATTCTTCATTATTTATATTGAAGAAGAGACTAGTTGCCTTTAATATAGTCCTTACGAGTTTCTGATATGTATATTGAAAAATAAAATAGATATACTAGTTGTCGCAGTTAACTGAAACATAAAATGTAAAAGAAAGTGAAGTTTTGTTAATCTTTATTAGAGATTTAAATAAAAAATAATTTCCTATTTTTCCTATTTTTCTTCGATAGATGTGGTTAATACATGGACTTGAAAAAGTTAGTAGACGTAAATTATCTTTTCATTTCTTCTTCTTCGTAACCAATCGTAAGAATTTCTATGTAAAGTCCAATTGAAAATATTGTCGTTTTCAAATGAAACGAATAAAAAAAAAGAAAATCTTTTAAAGAAAGACAATAGCAATAAAAATCTTCAAAATTCTAATCAATATTTTATTAGTTTAGATGACATCATCAAACGAACGCATCTCATCAAGCATTTATCTTGTTGATTATTTTATATATTGTCCAATATTATGTGAAAAAGAAGGACAGGTATAATACAATAATTATATTTTCATTTAATTATTTCTATATATAAATTAAATAGGAAGATCGAAAAATTCTTTATTATTATCCATCAGATGTTAATATTGATCGTCAAATACGTACAATTGGTTATTGTGAAGGTTTAGTTAAATTTACTGAGTATATAAAATATATGATTTTTATCTTTTTTTTTTTTGTATATAAAAATATTTCTTTTTTCAAGAACATTTGGTTTTGATGATCCATGTGAAACTGTACATTTTCAAAAAACTCGTCTTTTATTTCATAAAATTGAAAATGATATTTGTGTAGCTATGGTAAAGAAAAAAAACGAAAATTTTTCATAAAGAAATTATTTTTTATTTTTTAGACACTTCATGTTCCTGTTATTGAAAGAAAAAAAGATGAAAAATCTGTTCTTGAATATTATGATGAAAATATTAATGATCGTATTATATTACCAATATTAAAAATGTCATATCGATATTTTGTAGTAAGTTATATTAAAATATAAAAGATTTCAATTAAACTTTTTGTTTTTCCTCTAGTTACAACATGGTACAATGTCAACACTAATTCGACATAGTGGTGTAGAAGAATTAAAAAATGTACTTAAACAACATTTTGATACGGTAAGCTATTATCATTAATTATAAATGTTTATATGATGAAAAATGAGTTTGAAAAAATAGTTTTCATTTTTAATAATATTGAATAAAATAATTTCGATTAGATATTATTGACTTTATTTTATTGTATTCGGAATTATTTTCAAATGAGTAGACTATTGTCTTTTACAGTATTTATCATGATAATATCATAAATATTATTTGCGTTGAAACAAACATGTGACGCAAAAGTAATGAAACACATGTCGATTTTTATTTGTCTGCAATAGTAGAATACAAAAAGAAAACGTTCTTTTTTTTTGCTTTTTCAAATCATTTATAATGTATTTTTTATCACATGCCCATAAATAACAAGAAAATGAAGTTCGTCATTTTTCTCTAAAATTAGAATATGAGGTATTGCTCATTATATTACGACAATAAATTTATTTTGAAAAGGAATATTTTATCCTTGATTTATATTTATCATATATTCTCATAAGATAAGATAAGGTAAGGAAAACAAAATTAAACATTTGCATAAAAAATTTGAGATTATTAAGCTAATTTAGAAAAAAATTCTAATTAATTCTCGTCTTACAGAATAGTCTTAATGAGTCTATACAATGATCACGAATTTATTTCGGAAATGTTTCTCGATTGTTTTTTTATTTGTCTTATTTTATTTATGAATGTGTGACGAATACAAAATTTATTGAATAATATTTGTTTTTCTTCGTATTTTATAAGATAATTGCAAAACTCATTTAAAGATTGCTTCTTCTTCTTCTTCTTTTTCTTCTATACATTATGTCACACATCTATGAACATGTAATAAAAATAAGTTCTATATAATTCGTAAGAGAAAAAGAATATTCTCTATCAATATTGAGAAATAAGAATTGACATTTGTTTTTTGCATTTTATATTGTATCCCCATGAGATTTTACAATGCGTAGGTAGAATAAAATATTCTATATAAGATGAGACTTATTTTTCTATTAAATATAATTCAAAATTTAAAGTAGAATTTATTTAGTTTATTCAACATCATTTAACTTCAATGATTCGAGATGCAACATTAGATACATCCTATCTTGGTATACAATTTTTACCAGTTGAAAAAAAACTTTATTTAAAACTTCAATCAATTTTACGTCGACTTGAATTACGTTTTACAGCACTTAAAGAAACATTTTTTCTATATAAAGATCAACTTATATGGTATTGTATTCGCATTATTCTTTATATATATATATATATACACATGCTTTTTTTTAATCTTATTCCTTTAGGAGTGGACTTTCTCAAGATGATACTAGTCTAGTCTATTCCTTTTTTCGTCTTTATTATTGGCCACATATTAAAGTTTTATTAAATTCATCAAATACACAGTAAAATAATATTGATTATTAATTAAAAGATTTAAAAAAAAAAAAGAAACCAATATTTTAAATTTTTTTTTAGATATTTAACAATTGATACAAATGCTAATCCAGCTGATGAATTAATTATTTCAATAAATCCAAATAGTGGAATTTATCAAGCATTTTTCTTAGGAAATCCACCAATACCATATCGAGTACTTGTAATAAATATTAGTTTAATGACAATATTTTGTTTTTTTCATGATGGTAAAAAGAAAAAAGAAATATTTTTTATTTTTTATTTAAATATTTTGTTTTTTTTTCTAAATTAGAGGAAGATTTAATTAATCATGAAAATATGAATAGTCAAATAGTTGAAACATTAAAAAAAGATTTAGATGCAATGTTACCGAATTTTGAAGAACATCTTAAAAAAAAATATCCAACGTTTGTATCTACATTGTTTTTTTTTTTTGTAAATCAAATTTGAAATATATTTAATTGGATCTATTTCTAGGACAGATAATACTGTACGAACAGTTTATTATAATAAAATGAATATGGCACATTCCACAACTGTTGATTGGTCTCGAGAACCGATTAGTTCTATGGCTGGTATTATGAATACACTTGCAGAAGATATGCAATGGTAACGAAATTTTTTTTATTAGAATTTGCTTTTATTATTAGTTGATATATGAGACAATATTTAAATTAAATATATTCTTCATTTGTATAAAAAGAATTTTTTTTTCATATTATATAAAAGATCTATTGAAGCAAATATTTTACAGTTTTTTAACACATATTTTCTGTTTGATTATGACAATTGCTTGAGGCTCTTGAGAAGTTGATAGAACATTCTTTTTCCGTCATAATTAAATATTCTTGTCAAGAGACATTTTTCTTTATGATGTCATAATACACCAATAGATAGACTAAAAATTTTATGGGATGATTTTATCAAATAACTTGACGTTGTACTTATCAATATCATCTTAAAAGATAAAAATTTATGATAGTCTAAAAATTAATCTTTTAAAAAGAACATTGTCTTCTCAGTTTATATATTTTAAGATCGTATCTCCAATGGAATTCTATCATAGTATAGAATAAAGACAAATACTTTTCTTTTATTTGAAAGAATATGTAAAACAACAATGCTTACTAAAGCCTATTCTTTTTTAATTAAATTTTGTTATTATGTTATTAAAAAACATTTTTATAATTAGAGAACTATTTATTTAGAGTTTTTCGAGCGATTGAACTTGACACTTCTAAGATTTTACAAAGAAAAACCATCGTCGACAGAGAATTCAAACAGACTCTCTCCGACAAAAAAAAAATTAACTATATAGAATGAAAGTCCACAGAGAATATTTGCAGACGAAATGACCCATTTTTTTCATTATTATTTAGTGGATTTACGATAAATAGTTGAATATTGTCTTATTTGAATATTTGAAATGATAAATCAATTAAATTTTAGGTTTCATCCATCTGGTGAAATAATGGTTAAACGTGAAAATGATCCATGGATAATAGCTAAACGATCCGATATGCGTGAATTGTTGATTGTAGTTAATCAGAGAAATGCAAACTTAAAAGAAATCAGTGGTAAAAATATTTTAATGATTTATGACAAATGAAAAATATTTTTTTTTTTTGATATATTTAGATAAGGTCAAACAAATCTTTGCTACACAATTTAGTAACATTTTACTCATAGAGTGATTTTTATAATAAAAAGAATTTTATTATTATAAATTGTCCTTCTTTTTTTTTAAATTTAAATTGAATGAATGTTTCCTAATATATATATATACACATATATATTTGTAGAACATTAAAAAAAAATACATAGTAAAACATGGTAATAAAATTATTAATTAATTCTTGCCATCTTTTTTGGTTCATGTAACAAGAGAAAAAAACAATAATTTATAAATTATGAATATATCATCAACCATTCACTATCCAGTAAATGAACAATTAATTGGAAAATTTCATGTGATTAATGTTGATAAAACATCAGTAAATACTCATAACAATCATGATGATATTATAATACAAACTCCATCAATTACCGATGAATCAGGATGTGCATCACGTTTTCAAATGATTCGTGTTGATAGAAATTTTGGACGTGGTAGATGGAAAGTTAATGATTATGAACCACCTGAAAATACTTCAATGTCAATAATTCCATCAGTCAATACAATCGAAACTGAACCAATTAATATTCCAAATAATTCAGCATTTTCAAATATATCGACTACTATGCCAACAGTTATTACTGGTGACTCAAATGCAACGTCATCTGCCACACTTGCTGCGACAGCTGCTGTAAGTATCTTTAAAATAATCTTTTTAACTTTTTTCAACAAATAGAAAATAAATAATGAAAGTTTTTGTTTTGTGAATGTAATGCTCTTCGCGAAAAAACATTTTTTCGAAAGACTTACGAAATATTCTAGACTGTTATAAACTGTTTAATTTTTTACACAAGCTGATTAAGTAAAAGTAGGTCAACTTATTTTGCCCTCACCTTTGGAGTATCCTCTGTGACGAAAAAAAAGTGCTCTCGATGAAGAGCATACATATCGTTATGGCCCTATAATAATAGGGCAATTTTTTTGGTGACTGATAGAAAACGACATTGTCTATGAGCTATAGAAAAAAAACTCACTCTGCTATGGTAAGGATAAAACATGGCATTGTTCAAACTTTTTAATCGGTTCAAAGAACACTCTGTTTTCTCCTTAAATTGCCGGAGAGAATCTTTCCTTATTTTTTTGTACCTCAATTTTACATTCCTTGAAATTTAAGTAATATGACATAGGCGCGTAATATTTAAAATTTGTTTTTTTTTGACAATGAGAGCTTTCATTTGTCCCGAATATGTTCAATCCTATTGACTAACAATATGAACATCTCTATTGTAAGATTTCCTTATAATTGTCAAACTAAATGTAATATTATTTATCTAGTTTATAGAAAAATTTTGTAAATAAATTTGATAAAAGAGTATCTATTTGTACGATGTTGATAAATATCTTTGAGAAATCATTCGCTGGATTGTCTTAAATCGGACAATTCCTTCGAAGGATCTCACAAGATTAATTTGTTACTGATTTCTTATGTTAAACCTCTCTTTTTACCTTCAAAAAACTCACTTTCTAGTCCGCTGCTGCTGCAGCTGCAACTGCATTTCAACAACAACAACAACGGATGGCACTCAATAATACACAGACTTTAGTACCAACAGCCAGTGTTCCACCATCTGGAATGATTCATGCTTATCCACCTACTGCATTACCTAATCAATCTTATCTTTTACCAAATCATCATCAATTCGGTTATTATACATTCTTTCCACCAGCTTATTCACATTATGCATCTCCATGGGCAGCTGCTGCTGCTTTAGCTGCATCGAACCCTTATATGCCACCACCAACATTACCATCATCACAACAACAAGCAGCATCTCAATTGCCACCAACGGCGAATTTAAATGATCCTATGCGACTTGCAGATACAGGTATTTTTATCTCAATTTCTTAGATTCTTTTTAAAAAAACTTCATGTTTATTTTTAGTTTTAGATAGTAATATTGAAAATACAATAAAAAATTCTGTCACTATTTCAAATCCAACTACGGATCATTTACAAAATGCTCAATTATCCGCTGCTACATCTTTTCTATATGCGCTTCATCGATCTCATTCACCATTTCTTCCTCAAGCATCAGCAACAACATCACCCTATGCAACAATACCATCTTATCATCCAGCTCCACCTCCTCCAACAATTATTCCACCTAATCAACCATCTCATATTCATCCAGCTTGTCAAATTATATTGCCTATTACAATCGATACACAACAATCTCATCAAGCATCTACATTTACTTCACCAAAACATGATACAACAAAAAATCTTGTTCAACAACCATCATCAGTAACAATATCAAAAACAAGACCATTAGATACAACATTAGTTAATGGTATTGATAATGATCTATTTAAAACTACACATGTAGATGACTTAATATCATCATCACCACCTATGACAACAACACAACTAGCTCCACCATCACTTATTTCACCTTTAACTATAACTACAACAAATGTACCAACAACACCATTAAGTGATATTTGGACATACACAACAACTGGTTCATCATTAAATTTAACTCAAACAGCACAAACTGCAGCTGTAACAGCTGTTGCTGCAATGGGTTTATTAAATAATGAAAATAATCAAAATACTGAAATAGCTAATGAAATTCTCAAAGAATTAACGACACCAACAAAACAAAATAAGTAAGGCTAAAAAAAAAATAATACTTCTTTTTAAAAATATCTTTAATCTATCCTCTATTTTCAAGCTTCAGTATATTAGAAAGATAAGTTTGTCTTAGATTAAGACGACAACTGAGGTATTCAATATATTTAAAAAAAAAAAGTACTAATCATAATGCTCAAGAAAAACATTTATGTTAATACTATTTATACTATTAACTGACTGATATTGATTATAATTATTAGTATAATATTTATTTATATTTTTTTTTATAATTTTAGTACAACTGATATTGACAATAAAATTTCGGCTGCTATGGTAAATTAGCTTGAATCATTTTCTGCTGAATTTTATTTAGCATAATTTTCAGTTTTAATTGATAGTCTTTTATCCAGAACTCTACTCACAGAATCTTGCTTGAAATTTAATTTCTTTTAACATATTTTGAAATTAGGAAGATAATTTTAACTCTGAAAAAAAGAAAACAAAGATCCTGTAAATCCTTATCATTTCGATTTTTTATTAGTCTTATGAAAATCGACTTGTATCTAAAAGAATAATCTTTTTAAATCAAATTAATAATTTATTTTTTAGGATCTTGTTAAAATGCATTTATTATCTGCAGTTCGTGAAGAAGTAACTGAATTACGACAACAAATTCGAATACTTAATGAAAAAATAAATAGTATTGAACATGAAAATATGTTTCTTCGTCAACATGTACCTAATGAAATTTATGCTCAATATGTTCCACAATTTATTGGTTTATCTTCAAATGATTCAACTAATTCGACAACTACCACTATATCTTCAATTCCTGTATCATCATCTAGTCAAACAATACCTATAACATCATTATCATCAAATCCGTCTTTATTAGTTCAATAATCAATTTTATCGACTGTTAACATATAGCCATCTCTTTCAACTATAAACCTTCCATTAGTTTGATGTCTTGTTATTTAAAAAAAAATGTTGTTTTATTCTTTTGTTCTTCTTCTTTTTTTTATTGATCAAGTATGCGTAATTTCTCTTTTCGTGTGTATGTCTTTGTCAGTTATACTATATGAACGTAAACTTTTGATTAATGGATAATTCCAAAAGTATGAAAATCTATTATATTTTGTAGAATACGATCTAAAATGAAGTACATCGTCAGATTCTTACAAAGTCAATTTTAATTTCATAATACGCTCGATTAAAAACATCTAATTACAAATAGTTCCTTCACTTGTTATTTATTCTTCTATTTAAATACAGAATCGAATACATTTATATTGATTTGCTAATTTAAGACGATATCGGAACCAATTTAAAGATTTGAACCTCTATCTCCTGCGTTTTTTTTTGATACTTCACCCTAGTAATAAATATCTGCTTAGGCTTCATAAGTAAAACACTGAAAATTCATCTACATTATGATACAGAAATGGGTATAAAGGAGTTGGTGAATTTTCAGCATGCAAACATTCATCATGAAAAACATACCGTGAGACTCTTGGTGTGAGTAACAGCTTGACTGCAGATGTCGGATGTGTGTTGGCCTGCTACTCAACGTCCTTCTCAATGTATGGGTCCATGAAATATATTTCTAACTCATTTTCGTCCATATCCACGCCCAGATTTACACTCAGATCGCCAACGAAGCCGCACAAAAAACCTTATTCCTATCTTTAGCTTTACCTGCAATGACGTCCACACCCACATTTACGTTTATTACCTCAGGCACACCTACTGGTACTTAACCCTCACCCGCATTAAGACTCATGACGTGGTTTTTCATGATTGACATTCGCGTGCTGAACATTCCGGTTGCCGCGAATAAGGAATCGACGTACCAGAATAGGTGGCATCTCAAAATTTTTTCTAAAATCAGATCTTTCCAATTTTTTGCTAGCTGTTGATGATTACAATAAAACAAAAACGAACTTTTGTAATTCTCGAAAAGCTCTATCGATTGATTATAATTTGTAAATTTTTATGCCTATCCTTGCGATGTATAATAATAAGATTCTGTTTCAGCTTTTTAAAAATTTAGCTGACTGAAACTATGATTCCTGAGTTCGTAGAAAAAAAAGCTGACGTACTTCTTTCTTTTGTCAGTTCAATTGGTAAAAAACAGTCAATTTCAGTCATTTTGAATAACATTATAGAAAATCTGGTTTCTACATTTATAATTAGACATTAATGAATTTTGTGATATTTGAAAAGAAAAAGCAAATTTGAGAACACTCAAAAACCACTTGACCTTTAGTTACTTGTTTTCAATATTGTCAAAACATTCTTAAGGTTATTTTCAAAATGGCTTGAACAACTTTTGTATAGAATTGAATGATGATTTCTTTTTTTTAAAAAATAATCAAGCTCAAGAAAATAAAAATTAAGAATTTATTTCGTTAAAATAGATTTTTAATTGAGATGATTAAATGTTTTCTATCTCAAAAATGATCGATAGACAAAATAAGGAAATTCTTCTGTAAATTTTCAATTTGATTAATATCAATTATTTTAATAGATTAATTCTACAAGATGACACCAAAGTCACGTAATCGACAAAAAAATTAAATATCTCTCGTACTGCTCAAGCAAAGGAGCTGATTTTTTCACTAATTACAGAGGTATGTTTAAGCATTGTATCCATCTTGATATATCTAGGGAGTCCCTTTGTTAAGTATCACTCTTGACTTCAACAAGAAAAATTTAACTTTTTCACAGATAGAAAGAAACAATATACTTAATAGAGGATCTCTCTAAACATGTCTTTATGAGTATGAAGCTTGAACATACCTCTATTATAGGTTAAAAAAATTTAGTTCTTTTACTCGAACAGTAATGAAGATATTCAATATTTATGTTGGTAAATTGATTTTTAGACCGCCCTATATATATTCAATTCGAAAAATATTGGATATTTTAAAGATAAACTGTAACAGTTCAACCGTTTGTTAAAGCAAGAATAATATTTTTATCAGTGATCATATTAATTAAGATGCTAGAATGAACATGTTTTCTCATTAAGTTAGCGCAATTATTAATTCTGTTATTCGAAAGAAGTAGATTGTTAAATCATAAAAGATATATTAATCAAACAAAAAATGGAAAAAGAATATTGATTATGCTCTAGGCTATTCTTTAGTAAATAGATCCTTGTAAATATATATAATATTGTCTCACAAACTTCGATTTTCTATTATTATTATAATGTTTTTATAATTATTCCTTTTAAAATAATCTTTCTTCATTTTAGTTCAACTGAAATAACCTATTTTTTTTCATTGAAGCAAAAAATTGAATATTAAATGACATTTGGATGTTCATTTCTCATTCATACACATAATGAGATCGTTGTGTTCGTATAAATATTATATCTTTTATCTCTTTTCTTCTAGCAAGAAAATACATTATATATGTAATTAAAAAAAAAAGAATTCTTTATTCTAAACCCTGGCTTTATTTTTGATAATGATTTTTTATAAATTATAAAAAAAAACAATAATTAACATATGTAAACAAACTGACATATTAATTAATAATGCAGCATATATATATTACAATAGTACATTTGAAAGAATTTCTCAAGTCTGTGAATACTATAAAATAGAAGTCGATATGTTTGATTGATTTAAGTCATGTGCACTATAGAAACGTACTTAATCAAAAAAAAATATGTTTTTTTTACGTAGGTACTTTCGAAATTATGTTGAAATGAAACTTAAAATAGTATGAAATTCAGAAAAAAAGATTCGTTTTTCATTAATAATTTAATTATTATAAAGTTAAATTTTAAGTAATAAAAACCAATTATTAAAGGTCTCATCTTTGAAAGAAAAAACTTGGTCAACATATTGAAATTACTCAATATAATGATTTTCATCACTTGATTGATGTTTTTTTGTTAAATAAATATTTAACTAACATATGTCATTTTTATTTTATCATTTAGCCAATCGATATTTAATACAACAACATAGGTAATATGATTGCCTAATAATGATATGATGTACTATTTATCGCTTTTCTGTACATAGTACGCGAATTTATTG
>JAJEKB010001417.1:0-42651 GCA_022393335.1 Macrotrachela quadricornifera | reverse complement strand
TGATGTACTATTTATCGCTTTTCTGTACATAGTACGCGAATTTATTGCAATAGTGGTGTCGCTGTACTTTTTTTTCTTTTTACTTAATCGTGGGCGCAACAGCATGTTCGATAACAAATACAAAATGTGCGTGGGTGCGTCTTATACGTTGGTTACAGTCACAGCTGTGCCTTATTCGATAGTATTGATTTGTTTTTCGGACTTAAACAAAAAAAAACTAGTATTTGATACAGAAAAAAATTTAAAAGAAATATAGATTTTAATAGTTCGTTTTTGTCTATATTAAGAAATATATTCAATGACTTTGTAATATTGGATATATGTTAATAAAATATATAATATATCTCTAAAGGGATTTACATGACATTTAAAAAAATAATAGAAAAATCACATTGGGAAAAATTATTTTTATTTTTAAGGGTGATTAAGTATTATGATTGTATTTCTTTGTTTATTAAACTTTATATTAGACATATTTGGGTCAAGGTTGTTCTCGAACATACAAGAAAATACGACGAATAATAAAAGACAAATAGAAGCAAAAGGCAGGATGTTTTTTTTTGCTTCTTTTCCGTTGTTAACAACATATGGTTTTTTCAAAATGAATAAGGGACATTTCAATCTATTTTTGAAAGTTGTCTTTTGATTTTAGAGGATCAAGCATTTATATATGGCAAAGTAATAAATGTAACGTCATTGTTGATAAGAGATGATGAAAGACATTTTCTTGTTTCATATGTTTTTGTTTATTTGTGGATGAGTCAGAATTGTCATCGTAACACGTCATCATTCCCCAGTCCAAACAAAAAAGAAAAACGAAGAAATTCTATGGAAATTTCTTTGTGACTAGGAAAATAATTTGCTTATTTTTTTCTCTCTTCTTTCTATATTTTCTCTATTCAAACGAATGATAGCCTACAATTATTATTACAGTCATGAATTGATTATTACGTAGTTGATTACGTTTACATGGGGGCTCTTTTTTTTTCTTTCAAAACATGCGTATAAACGAATCACGATTTTTTTTTCCTTCTCTTTTTTTCTCTCTCTTTTTCTGTTCTATTTATCTAGAAAAAAAAAGACTAGAGTACAATATACGTCATTACCTATGATATAAAAGCCCGATATATATTCATTCATTTTCATTTAGTAACAAGACATTGCCATTTGCAAAAATATTCTCATACATATATATATATATTACAATGAAAACCGAAATTGATGTTGCACTTAATCTCCTTTCTTCTTATATTAAACGGTTTGGTTCAATAAAGGAAGAAAGTGTTGAACAATTTCGTACACAACTTGAAAAAGTTTTAAATGAACGTTACCAAGGACATTGGTATGCTGGTAAGATTTATTTAGTTTTCTTATTAATTAGTTGAATTATTTAAATTTTTTTTTTATCATTTTAGATAAGCCTATCAAAGGTCAAGCTTATCGTTCACTTGAATTTAATAAAGAAAATGGTTATTGTGATGATACTGTTGCACAAGTATGTCAAAAGTTAGGTTTTACACCAAAATTACTTGGTATTCAACATGAATTAACATTATGGATTGACCCATATGAAGTTTCTATAAGGTATGTTTTTGTCATAATGACTAGACTTTATTACAATATTAACAGAAAAAAAAGCTCTTCCTTTCTCTTCGTTACTCGACAAGAAAATGCGTAGGTTGTTTTATGCGTCATGTAATCACGAGGAATGATGTCATTACATGTAATAACAATGACGAAAGAAAGGAAGAGAATAAGTTGTTTTTGCGTACCAGTTTATGCCCTTTTCTTTCATAATAACAAATAAAAAGAAAAAAGGAAATTTTAAAGAAATATAATCGATTAACGAGCCTTTTCATCTGAATCTTTTGTATATAGTATTTTTTATAATGTCATCGTGATCTTAAAATATTTTTATTTTATATAGATTGGGAAATCATGCATCTCCAAAAGAAAATCAACAATTAATAGTTGCTCGATTTGATAAAGAAGGAAATAAACTTATTGATAATGATCTCGATACATTATTTTCTCAAAGTCGTATACCTATGATTAATAAATCACGAGCATCACCAACAAATATATCACCATGTGATTCAGCTAATTGTTCTGGTTCATCAACACCACAACGTACCATGTCACCTTTTCCAGTACTACAACCATCTATGTATCATAATGGTCCTTTATTTACACCACCAAGAGCTTTATCACCACAAGCTCCAGCTTTTCAAATGTTCTCATCAGCTCCAATTGATGTTCCATTAAAAACACATCCATTAGAGAATAATATTAATAATATGGATGAAGGTTCATCAAGTGAAGAAAATAATAGTCAACCTGAGCGTTCGGATACACCACATTCAATGCATAGTACTACATCAAATGAATCATCTGATAGTGGTTATTGTGGTTATGTTGAAAGTTATCCATGTAAGATTTATATTTATTTTTTATTTATATTAAATAATAAATTATTTTTTTTTGCTTCTTTTTCTATAGATTATTACAAACTCAATCGTTTATATAAAGCATTAGCTGTACAAAAAATATCTTCACATCCACATGGAATGGCCAAACAATCACATCATCGTCGTGCACCACATCATATGTATCGACAACAACAAAATATCATTCCACCATTTTCTACTTCTCCACCAACACCAACTCCAATGAATATTGATCGATTAGCTCCTTTTTATGGCGAACAATCATACTTTCCAATACCAGCAATGGTCACTGGAAGTCAAAAACCTAAGTATTAAAAATTTGTACATTTATTTGAGTAGAGTAGCAGCATTTTTTTCTCATATGATCAATATTTTTTTTTTAAAAAAAACAGTAAAATTCCATTATTGGATTATATATTAATGAGTGTGTATTGCAATGAATTTTAATGTAAATGAGAAAAAAAACGCCGCAGTCATTCATGTTTAAATGTACATAAGTTTTAGTATTGTAGTTGTTGAAAACGTTTATTCATAAATTATTTAGTTTGTCGTAACGCCAATCTAGAATTGTTCGTTTTTAATTTTATTTTTTTTTTCCATAAACAAGAAAACATTCTTTATATATATATACATATACACATTTTTAATTCTACTATTGTTGTTGTATGTTATTTGAGCCTCTCAGCATCAGATAAGATTTGAATTTGTGTACGTAGATTTATTTCTTTTTTTTTGTTTCTTTTATTTCTTTTCGTTTTTTTTTTGCTTAAAAGACGGTGAATATGTCTACTTTTTGGCTGATCAGAAAGAGTGTAAGATAACAGCAAGTTCTATATAATAGTCTAGTTAAAAGTACATGCGCATACATTTTATAATTCATTTTTGTTTGTCTGTATATATACTAATCAATTGTTTTGCTCTCTATTTTTTTGTGATGCAAAGCGTGTTGGAAAAAATCATGTATGACATATTAAAGTAAATTATAATACGTCTATTGACCGGTGACCAGCATTTGTTGTTGTTAATTTTTTTTTGTTATGCGCTTGTATATTTATTTTGACAAAAATATAAAATGAACAGCATTTCGGTAAAAAATAAAATTTAAAATGAAAACAAACGTTTTATTTGCAATGTGATGAAAACAGAAAAAAAAACATCATAAATATACGTTCTCTGATTTACATATTAAATTACATCTTGCATTTTCATAAATCAAAAAAAAATCATACATCCACTTGATTGACAGAAGAATATAATAAACAAGATACTTATTGATAAAATATTGGTTTAATATTATTTGAACATCTGTTTATTATTCTCATATTCTATTTTTTTTTATCAATGTTGTAAATAGAAATTGCACTGAAAGTAGTATCGTTTCATATTTGATTAGAAGCATAAAAAATAATTTATTTTTTATCATAACTGGCGAACTCTAAAAACTTTGCATAATTATAGATTAATGGTACTAAGTGTTTAGGGAACTACAAAATGACTTTTTCTTGGTCACGGTTCTATCGTTTCTAAAATTCAACAACCTTTTTTTTAAGTAATACAAATGACTGATTATAAACGGGTATTATTGAGAGATTTCAATTCTTGGACTTACTCTTGAAACATAAGTTCTATATCAATTTCTATATTCTGAACAAGTGTCAAAAAACTTTTTTGATACAAATGAACAAAACTAAAGAATTATTATTAGGTCATAGCAATAAAATGACAAAAAATATAATAAAAATGCGTTGAAAATCCGATTGAATCAAATTTATATATGTTTTATTTCATATACTGAAAAACTCGCACAAAATATCGAAGGATTCAGATTATTCCACACAATATTGGAGCTCAATAAAGGAATGGTTACCGAAATTGTTAAGAAAAACGATTGATTTTGAAGATTTTTAGTCCAGATAAAATAAAAAATAATGACCGAGACCGATACTACTTTGCAATTCCCTATAATTGTTTTGAATAACAAAGAAGAAATAATGAAGAATATCTATTTCTATCGTATGTATTATAATTTGAAAAAGAATAATGTTCAGAATTGCGCATGATGTTTACTGTGTAGTATTTTGTTTCAATCATAAATGTCTTGGAGAATTTGTTTGTATAACTTTTCAACGATCTAAAGTGAGTATATTATCATATATAATAATATTTACGTTAATGACAGCAAGGAATTAAGAAAATATGTGCCTAAAATATGGCATGAAGCTGAAGTTATTTGAATATTGGAAGCCTCGACAATATTATGATGAATAAGAATGTGTTTTTCGTTTTTATTAAAAAAAATTTCTTATTGAATCTATTTGACAACATAACCAGACTGTAGGGTAATATTTTTTGACAACTGGTGACAGCTTATTCAATATGAATTTTGTTGAAAATTATATTGTTTTATGAAGGATTAGCTGATATATAGAGTTGTTTTTCTTTCGTGGAGTTACAAAATAAAACATAATCACTGCTTTTACCTATCGTTCTTCCTTTTTTTTTATTATTATTTTCTTTATGATTACTAAATGCAAATGTAAGAAGAAAAAACCAATTCCTTTGCTGATTGTCAAACGATGAAAACAAACATTGCAAAACTACTTTAGTTTTTGAATATTGAAGTACTTGGAAGTTGTTTTGTAAATCTATATTATCGTATCGTTTGATTAAGTTTTTGTTTGAAAACGTTCGATTCATTGTAAGCTGTAGTTGGAAAGTTCCAACGAAAGATAAGAAACGAACATGTAAAAGAATCCAACATAGATTAGAGCGTCTGATCAAGAGAAAATGTCATGAATCATATATTCGTAGGAAATTTGAAAAGAACTAGAACTGCATTTTAATTAAATTACATCTTTCTGAATAAAAAGATTTCTATACGAATAGACTTAATTCTATTTTAAAAGAAAAAAGACATGTTCAATGGAATACACTAATAAAAATGAAACAGTGAACCATAAAACATATTTTTAATATTTTTTTCGACAAAAAATAATCTTCCTACCTAGGATAGACGATATTGTATTTGTCAACAAACTGAACCTATACTAGTGGCATCTATTGAGTACTATAAATCATTTTTTGAGATAAACAATTAACCAATCGATATTTACCATAAACAAGTTCTTAGATAGATAGAACAACATATTTATTAATAAGCAAAAATAAAAGCTCTTGCAAAATGGATCCATCAATTGATCATATCGAACGACTTCGTCAAATCTATGCTAAATTAAAGAAAGTTCGCTTTGGTGGTGTTGTAACAAGTCGTAAACCTAAATATGCTGAAGCTGCACTTGATTTTCAATCATTATCTCGTCAATTTCGTCAAGAAAATTGTCTTGAATATGCTGGTCTTTGTTTAATTCAATCTTCTCGTTGCTTTTCTGAATTAAAATCTTCTACAAGTGAATTACAAATGTTACTTGAAGCAGCTGCAATATTTATTGAAATTGAATTACAATTAAATGAAACTAATACGTTATCATACCATGAAAATTTATCTTTAGCATTATCAACATATCAATTGGCACAAAAAAATTTACGTGATCAAAATGAACGTTATTTAGCTGGTTTAATAACATTTCAAGTCGGATTACATTTAGAAATGTTAGAAAAATTTGAAGAAAGTGAACGACTGTTTTCGATGGCATTAGATTCATTTCAAGATTTATTATCAATACAAATATGTATTTATCAACGTTTAATTAATATACGTATTGATAATGAAAAATATAATTTAGCTTTACAAACAACTACAACACTTATTGAACGTTTAATGAAAACATCAGCAAACGATATAAGTTATCGTCGTTTATTAGCATCATATGATATCATACGTCTTTTTCTTTTACTCATTTTACAACCACATCCACAACGTCTTCGAGCTGATTATGCTAAAACTTTAGATGCATATACATGGGAATCATATGAAAAATTAAATATTCCGATGTCCTATTTAGATGAAACACTTTTTTATTTATTACAATCAACAACATTAGCTGTACAAGCAAGAGATTTAAATCATATTGAACAATTAGAATATGATTTAAATCAACAAACACAAATTAATTCACGACATATACATTTATTTCATATATTAAAACAAAAAATGTCTGGACATTTTATTGATACCTTTAAATTTGATCAACAAACATCAGCATCAAATGATATAACAGATTATCGATAACAGAATTTGAAAAAAATTATTTTTTTTTATAATGATTAAATCATTCTTTTTTTTTTTTTAATTAAAAATTTCATTTTTTTGTCATGGATGTTGTCTTATTGTAGATTATGAAGAAAACTTATTACTGAATAATTCCTGTGAATAATTATTTTTCTATTAATTTCAACTTATGGCTTTATCAACAGGTATGAAAATTTATATTGATCTGCAGTTCTTTTAAGTATATATTCAGATTTTTAATAAAAGCCAATTTTTAAAAATATCATAATTTCTTAAAAATCCATATGCTCGTATCCGAAATTAAACTACAGAAATGTACTAGTTACATCTGTAATTTCACCAATAATATCCTCATTATTTATATAAAACATTCTATAGTTATATCTTCATGTAGTTTTTCGAAATATCATTCAGTATTTACATAATATAGTCAAATACTTTTATTTTTTAGTACATCAAAATTTTATCTGTCATTTTTGTTCTGCTGACTTTTCCGATCGTTCATCATTACTATCTCATTTGTCATATTGTCGTATGAAAACTTCAACAAAACACAATGATGAAACAATTCGTTTACCACGACTTAATAAAATAGATCGTGATACTCTTAACAGTAAAATTTTTCTAAACTTAGAATCTATACATATATATTTTTTTCTTTGTTTTTTTCTTCTAGTGTTAAAATTACATTGTTTTAGTGATAAATTTACTTCACATAAACATAAAGATACAAGTAATCCATATTTACAAATACCATTATCAATCGGATATATTTCTTCTTCCAAACAAACATCATTTAATGATTCTATTTGTAGTACAAATAATTCTTTATTAACTAATGATAAACAAGTGGATCAAGAAATTTTATTAAATAATTTAAATAAATTTCCCTCCGTATATCATATATATAAATATTCTCGACGTGAACAAAAAAATTTTTATGCAAGTGTTAAACGAGCTCGATTAAAAAAACAATATATATCATTTAAAAAATCTCGTACAAATTCTTTAATATTTAATCAAAAAAATTTTTCTATAAATTTACCAACAAAAATTCATTCACGTCAACGATTAAATACAAATTCAAATAATTCATATCCATTAATATTTGATCCAAATTTTAATTCATTAGTACAAAAAACAACAAATAATATATTTAAAAATTATTTATCTGATATAAATAGTTATTTTCATTTAATACATTCAATAGCTAGTCAAGAATTTCAAATAATTGTAAATAGTAATGATAATGAACGTCATATATCTTATACTGCATTTTCATTTCTTAATATTCTTCGACAAACAATGGCAGATTATTCAATAAATTTACAAAAAGCATTTAAAAGAAATTATTTTCAAACATTTCACGATAATGATCAGGAAATTATTTCACCATATAAAATTCGACGATATAATCAACCAATATCTTCATTATCAAGCATACAGATTGAAACTAATCGTCGTAATGTAGAATCTCAAACAGATAATATTTTATTATCAACAACAAATATTAATAATTTGGTTCCGATTGAAAATAATAATAATTCACTCATATATCCGGTACAATCTAATTCAACCGTAACTGATCATCAACAATCCATAGAGTATGTTAATAAAAATTATTTTTTAAATTATTGAATGTCCAGATTCAAAAGTATCACCTTTCATTGAAATACAAAAAATTGATCGTTTTTCTATTTCTAGAAAAAACATTAACATAACGTTTTTTTTCCTTTAATTATTTCGACTGTCTGAATCATTCTAATTTTTAAAATGTTTAGATATCTGTCTGGCTTTAGACTAATACATACAACTGTCATGTTTTCCTTTTTTTTTGATGAGTCAATGATTGATCAACAAAACTATACCTTGACATGATTCCAGGCTTCTATCAGTTGACTTTAGAAGAAAAAAAAGATTATTAAACAGGCATTCTTTCAGTAATATGCAGCACAGATAATAGTTTTGTAGAGTAGTATAGAAAATCGTTCGGATAAATAGAAACTCTGTATATTCACCTATAAATCAGCAATTAATTAATGGGAAAACGATTGATTTTTACAACATTTTTTGTGTATGAATAGTAATAAATAGCATACATTCCACGTTTTTTAACTTAGCATTTTGAGTATTGAAGAAGTTTCAATATAGCCCATATTGTATATAGAGAAATGCTTTTCTAAAGAAAGATCATTGCAAACATTGAATGATTATTAGCTCTTCAGTTTTTTCATTTAAAAAATTCATTTAGTGATCAGATATTAAATAAAACAAACATGTACACTGATAAAAAAGATATCCGTTAATATGAAGGCTTTAAAGAGTAACTAGAATTTTGCACTAAACCGAACTTCTTGTAACTCGTTTTAGATATCAATTGATCATACCTTTAAATAATTTTCTTAGATGTATTCACCATCTTGCATTGTTGCAAAATAGATTCTTCTATTTTATACTTTCAATAAAATAGAATATCTCTTATCAAGATCCGAAAAAAAAGAGATAATCGTTTGATTTAAATAAAAACTTTTGTTTAATTAAATATTATTAAATTTTTATATTTGAATATTTTAGGCAAACAAGCAGAGTATCAATTCGAAATTCTGTTATATCTATTACTGAAGAACAAAATTCCACTAGAAGTACAAGTCCTATTATTCTCAAAGAACAAAAAATTGAACCAATACAAAATGATGAAATAATTTATCCTATTGAAAAAGTTCGTATCCGTTTAATAAACGAATCAGATAATAATAATAAAAAACAATCGTCATCATCATCATCTCGTAAAAAATTTTCAAATTCAATTAATAAAATTGATGAAAATTCAATAGTAAAACCAACACGGATGAATACACGTAGAACTTCAGTAAAAACTGAAATTACTACAGAAACGTGTCCATCTTTTGAAACAAAACCGGTTATTTTATCTTCCAATGAAATCTCTAAAGGATGGTTAACAAATACTGCTTTTTATCGTTGTCATGCTTGTTCACATGAAGAATTTTTTGTTGCTCTATCACGTGAATGTATGAGTTTACATGTATCATCTAAACATGGTAATATGGAAGAAAATTTTAAACAACGTTTATCAAATTTTCTTAATAATAAAGGACGTTCATTAAAAATTTTTCAACATTATCTTAAATGGCAACAACCATGGACAGAAAAACAAATCGAACAAATATTTAAATTATCAAATAAATAATAAAGAAATATTTTCATTGTCTTAGAACATTGTAGAATGATCTCATCTTTTCTTTTACTCGGTGTTTAGTTTGTTTTTTTTTTTTGTTATTAACCTAAATCCTATTATTTCAGTGCAATTTTTCTCATTCCTATTTTTCTTTTCTTCTTTTGTGTCTATATTTGTTTTCCTAAACAGTTTTGTCTATTCTACTCATGCTTCCCTTTACGTATATTATTTAAAATAAAAATATAACTCTTTCAAACAAATAAATTAACATAGATAATAAATGATATTTTAGAATAACAATGATGCAAATTTATGATTTCGACATTGTTTTAAGAGATGGTCCATGATTCAATCGAACATAACCATCCTGAGAAAAATTTTAACATGTACTTTTAATGATTCTAAAAGAAAGCTCAAATAAAGTTATCTTTAAAAAAAAAAGGCTTTAGCTCGATCGGATATATTTCTAAGAAATGAGGGAATAAATATTAAGAGGGAGATCATTCGAACAGTTATATACTGTCTAAAACTCGGAAACGATTCAATGCATTGAATCAATTCATATCTCAAGAGATAGAAAATTGTATTTTCCGCAAATCAGTCTATTTAAGATTATTCTGTATGTTAATATTTACTCTTTAACCACTTGAGGACGGGCATTATTTGTGAAAATAAAAATAAAATTTTTTGAAGATCTGAAATATTTATGGCATCTTCTGCAAATAAAATGACTGAATCCATCGGTTTAAACTCATCTTAAAAAATACTGCATATGATTCGCTTTCCGACACAATATAAATATAAATTCTATTCATTTCACTATTATTATTATCAGGTTTTTAAAAGAACTTAATTGAATTCAATGCCTACTACTTTTTTTACAAAAATAACTAAAAAGCTACGGTTTTCGACTCTCAAAAGAGAAGGTCTAAAGACGCAAACATGTATTAAAATTCAAGAAACATAGAGTATTTATGAGAGTTATTTGCCCTTTATTGAAGAATGAATTCATAATGCACCACCATCAACAAAATGAGGAAAAGAAACTAGAATCAATGATTCTATTTATAGAACGAAAAAAAGATACATTATGATACAATACAGACATCAATGTTGCACTACATTGGAGATGATAGATTCATGGTCTGAACTAATATTTATATTAAATCACCATCATAAAAGAGATACGTAAGCCACGTACTAGTAGATTCAAAATTTGGACGTATATCTACATCTTCCGTCTTTAAGGGTTTAATATTGATTATTCTATTCTACTGATCATTGTCGGTAATATTATTTATTGATTATGACATGATATAAAATCATTTTTCTCGAATGAAAAAATCATATATTTTCATATAAATGATTCATAATTTATTATTTGACTATGAACTATTTATTCAAATGATGTTCTTTTTTTCTTAAAATAATAAATGCGTCTTCGTTCTAATTTTGAATTATTATTCTTTTCGTTATTGTTGATTGAGAATAACGGAAATCTCATACACTTAATTAAAAATTCTTTTTTTTTTCGAAAAGGAATTTAGAAAAAAAAATAGGTAAAGATAACAATCGTACATTATTAATTAATCATATCAAGAATAACAAGACATTGTAAAGATGACTAGAATATTGGAATATTTTTAAAGTTCTTATAAGAAATTATTTATTATCATTAACGTAATTATGATTTAGTTTAAAACAGAAAATTTTTTTCATTATCCATAGAAGATATAGATTCTTTAAATTAATGTTGTTTTTTTTGTTCTATCCATTTGTTAAGAATAAAAGAATGAATGATGATTTGATTTTCTGTCCGACAATCTATACTTTGTCTTGCTTACATCTTTTGGTTTTTCTTTTTCTCTTTATTATTAGATGCACACAAACGATTAATGTGATCATTGCACGATCAACCATTTTGAATTAGAACTTAAGAAAATTTTTGTATTTATTTTTAATTAAGAAAATGATAAATCTTGAATTTTTTTTTTCATAAAATATAGATTTCATAAAGAAAAAATAAGCATGAAAGTCATATTGAATAGACTTCGAGGATATTTATCCAAGGTATGGAATATATTACAAGATATTGTCAATGTACCTAAAAGACAAACTCAGATTATTATGTTTATTGTATGCATTGCTTTATTACTTGATAATATGTTATATATGGTTATTGTAAGTATAAGAATTTTTTTCATGTAAAAATATATCTATTTTTTTCTTAGGTACCAATTATTCCTGATTATTTAAAAAGTATTGAAGAATGGATGTATATTATAAAAAATATTTCAAAAAATGATAGTGATAGTAATGAAAATATTGCTGTTGGAATTTTATTTTCTTCAAAAGCAATGGTGCAATTATTAATTAATCCATTTAGTGGTGCATTAATTGATCGTATTGGTTATGATATACCGATGTGTATTGGACTTGGCATTATCTTTTTATCAACAATTACATTTGCATTTGGTCATTCCTATAGTGTTTTATTTTTAGCAAGAAGTCTTCAAGGTATAGGATCAGCATTTGCAGATACATCTGGTTTAGGTAAATTTAATATAAGATTTAAAATAAATTTTTCTAATGTTATTTTATTAAGCTATGATTGCTGATCGATATCATGATGAAGATAGTCGAAGTCGACAATTGGGAATTGCTCTAGCATTTATTTCATTTGGATCACTTGTTGCTCCACCATTTGGCGGTTTGTATTAAAAAAAGATAATGAAGTTTTTTTTTATATTAAAAAAATTTTTTGTTTAGGATTTTTATACGAATTTTTTGGTAAAAATGTACCATTTATAACATTAGCTTTCATAGCTTTATTTGATGGTATACTTCTTTTTATTATTACACGTCCAACTAGACTTTCTTTTGAAAATAATACTACAATTCAAAAGCCAAAAGGAACACCAATATGGCGTTTATTAATGGATCCTTATATAGCTATATGTGCTGGAGCATTAGCAATGGTACAATTAAAAGCAATTTCCATTTATTTTATTTTGAGTTTTATTTTATTCTTAGGCTAATGTCGGTTTAGCTTTTCTTGAACCAACAATATCGATATGGATGCGTGAAGAAATGGATGCAACTGAATGGCAAATGGGTTTAATATGGTTACCTGGATTTATTCCACATATTAGCGGTGTTTATTTAACTGTTAAACTTAATCAATATTATCCAAAATATCAATGGTTATTAGCTGTTATTGGACTTGTACTCCAAGGTACAATGTGTATATTAATTCCATTTTGTAAAAATTTTGCTTTACTTATGATACCAATTAGTGGAATTTGTTTTGGTATATAAAAGAATTCTTTTTTTGTCATAAAAAACAAACAACAATTGTTTTTATTATAGGAAATGCGTTAGTTGATACTGCTTTATTACCAACACTTGCTTATCTTGTTGATATTCGTCATACGTCAATTTATGGGTATGTTAAGTGTTTACAGCTTTTTTTTCACGAATTAATTTCTATTTCTTCTGATACAATAGGTCAGTTTATGCTATTGCGGATATATCGTATTCAATTGCTTATGCTATGGGACCAATTGTTGCAGGTTCAATTGTTCATACAACAAATTTTCTTACTTTAAATATACTTATTTTTCTAAGTAATATACTTTATGCACCTGTTTTATATATTCTACGTCATTTTTATGCATATAAACCAATGGAAAATGATGAATTAACATCTTTTGGTCGTCAATCATTCTGTGAAATCAATGCAGAATAATAATAATAATAATAATATAAAAGAAGAAAATTATGATAATATTAAAGGACTAAATAATGAATTTTACAAGAGATTTCTTTCTTTTTTTTCTTTGTAAATAACTATCAATGTTTGCCTTTATATTCATTTTATTTAATTTTATCAGTAAAAGTATTGATTAAATATATTTGTATGTATGTGAAATGATGTTTAATTAATTGTCAGTAAATATTTAGATAAATGAGAAAAAAATTTATTGAAAACTTATCATATCAATTACCTATATTGGATAAGTACATCTGATGTATTAAACAATAGCACATTCAAAAAAATAATTCATATTACTTAAAATTTTGAAGTTAGTGCGCGAATATCTAGAAAGATACTAGGATGCAGTTTCAAGCATCATCATGAGAATATATGTTGTATAACATGCGTAGATATATATTGAGATTGAAAAATGATGAAAAAAAGATTGACTATCTCTTTGACAAAATCAATTAAAAATCAGTAAGATTCTGATTTCAAACTATTGAATTTTATCGCATCTTACTACTTGTGTAATTGAATAAAGAGGTTAGCATTTTTTTTATTTGAGACGATGCATCCAGTTAGTACAAATAGCTAACAGGTTGTAACAAAATATCTCGTAAGTGTTTGCTGAACATACAAATTGATCTTTATTAATTACTCTTTATTTTAGGCATATGACTGATAATAGTTGTTTTCATGACTATTATATCTGAAACTTGAACTAATAGAAGAGTACTATCTGTAAGTCATTAGAGGCTCTATAGAGGTATCCTCTATAACTATCTTTAGCCTATTTCGAAGTATTATCTGTAACTTTTAAAGAACTTTTTTGAGAACCTCACTGTATAAATGCTATTTCTTCAAAAAACTTTTCTTCATTATTGTTAGGATAAAATATAGCGTTGTTCGAGCCGATGATAATATTTGTATTAATTCTGTTTCATATCGATCGGATAACAAAATATTTTGTCCTTACGGCATTGGAGAACATCGTTACTGAAATCAGATTGGCTAGGATTAACTTGACACCATCTAATCAGATTTCAGCAAGGAAGTTCTCCAATAGCATAAAGATAAAAACCGTTCTCCAGACCATATGAAAAAGGATACCTGCAATTAATATGGTCAACTCAAATAGTACTATATTTTGTCCTAACTATAGAGAGATAATTCTCTTGAAATCTGATCAAACGAGACATAAAAGCTCTAGCGCAGAACGTTCAGAAAAACCCTTTGCATTCAAGATTTCTTCATAGTCTCTATCAAATGTACATTTAAAAATAAAGACTTTTAACAAAGAAGCTTTCCTTCAGTTAATACCTATTTCTTTTTGAAATTCAGTATTTGCAAAGTCTGGTAGCACAAATCAAGAACAGACTTGAATTCAGCAACATTAATTATCTATGATTTACTAGTTTTTACATAAAAATCGAATTGCCAATTAGTAATCATCCCTTATTAGAATTAATGAATGGCAACCGTCACGAAGTAGTTTTAAAACTTTTTAGAGATCAGTATGTTGAGTTCTACCAGTTCAAAAAGTTTCGTTTTATTCATACGAAGTCGATGTCATATGGATACACTTTCAAAAGAATCAGTCTGCACTTTTATGAAAAAGAACTTTTTAATATTTTTTTTATAAGTAAAAAAATTTTTTTTTTCACATAATTGAAGTATAATTATAAATATACGTTATGATTAAATAATATCGATTTTTACATTTTAGTTTAAAAAGTACAAATATTGTCGTCATTCTCATGAATTATTTTTTTCATCAATGTATAATAAAGAAAGATAAACGAAAATCGACAATACATTTTAAGAGAAAAATATTCATTTGATCAATGAATATTTAGAATGATTTTATGCTGGTAAGCACACCACTCTTATATTATATCACTCTTCCATGATGTCCTTTATCTGTATTATATCATTGTTCTCTTCTTTGTCTTTTCTTTTCATCTTTCTGTATAATATTGTACTTCATGCTATATGAGCACAACTGAGCAATGAAGTGTGACATGATACACCGAAAATGGTGGTAACATTACTCGTCTAATTTGTCATTGTGATTACATTAAAATAAATACTCAGCAGTATTGAATTGGTTTATCCTTTTCCCACCTTCCGTGACAGAGTTAATTACCAAACGATACTATTGTTCTTTATTCTTTCATGAACACGTTCACATTCTAAATGTTCTTAGACATAATGGCACTTGTTACATTATTTTTCACGTAAGTTATTTGACGATTTATTATATAAATTTTCATTAAAAAATCCCAAAGATTAACATAAAATAGAATATTTACATGACATGTTTTCTGTCATAGTAAAAGTATAACAAAAATATGTTTATTTGTACTTCTCTTTCTAAAAACATTTTTTAAATTATTAATCAGAAATAAACTAAAAGAAAAGTTTCAGTTATTTATTATTTCATTGAATGTATCATCGAAACATGTCGATTCAAATAGATTTTCTACTATACCTTTATGTATCTCATCTACTTTATACAATTTTTCTTCAACTGAATTTTATTTTGTTTCAGGCAAATCAATTTAACAACATTGCCATGGCCGCAAGGTAACCATTGATTGCCTACATCCACAGTTTATCAATTGTAGTAAACATATCTACTGTGCAGATACTGATGTATCAGTAGCCATTAACAGTTATAAAACACTTAAATGAAACGATGAGAATAGAATATGTGACATGGCAGATCTTTCGATGTGTCGAATATAACTTTGCTTATACATAATTTTTTGTATTTTTGAACATTGGAAGTATGATCTTTAGTAAATTGGCTTAACTAACAATGGTGTCACTTTTTCTATTTTGTAGCATTGCTTTTTTTTCAACATATCTACATAGAAAGATATTTTGTCGAAAAAAAACATTAAATTATCATTGAAAATGAACAGAAAAAAGACAGTATTATTACGTAATTCGATGCAATTTGATGTGCTGAATCCGAATATATATAATTCATTGAGATACAAAGTAGTTTTCATGCCAAAAATCGAAAAATGTTGCAAAAATTCGCAGATTCAAAAAACCAGGTTTTCTGCAAGGAATTTGATAATAGGGTTTTAAAAAAATTGATTATAAATTTGGAAGTTTTTTCTTATGATTCAGTATCCAAAACTAATTCTAGGACACTAGTTTTTGATCGTCCAGTGTATTTCTTTATCATTAACCCTAGTAGTCCCAAGCCTTTTTTGCACTTTTCTGATATGATGTAGTTTTATATCATCATTGTTTTACTTTTGTATTCCTGTTTTGATATAAATATGCTATTAACATATCCGATTTGATACCCTCTAACATACGTTTTACAAAATCCTCGTTACAAACAAATTCTGAACATTTGTAACACTTATTTGAGGTTTTTTTGTCCTTAAAAAATGGCAAAATGCGCATCGTTTTCACCTAGATTTTGTAGAATTTTCATTTGTTTCTTGTAACTCTTTATCTATCATGAGGTAGCCAAAGATAGCTAATGCGTTTTGAATGTCTTTGTATAAGTTTGTGTAGGTTTCGAGCAATAATCTAGAAGAGCTGAGACTAAACTCATTTCTAATTCTTCAAGGAATAAACGACGTTTGCATCTTTTATTCTGATTCCAATTAGAATTTTTCTCTTTCTATATGATCAATACGTTTATACCAGTAATATCAATCATTCCGTAATAAATACAAAGTGGCTATCGTTCTGTACCTCGTTTCACGGTGTATTTATGGCACATTTCATCTAAAGTATCAACAACTTCTTCTGTTTTATTGTATGCCAGAATAAAATTCGGTTTTTCGCTTTTCTTGTCGACGAGATTATCATAATGTTTCGAAGATGACAATAAAACTGCTTTTATTTTGTTTGAGAACAAATGAAATCAACGTTAAGTAATTTTGAAAAGCAGAAATGGATGAACTACCTTCGCGACGTTATTTAACTGAAACTCACTAGATATTTCTGGTTTAATTATATGTAATGTTCCTATAATACTAATTTTCTTCGTTTAATGTTCTTTAGCAAGTTTAAAATTACATTGGCACCATCCTGTTTTTGTCGTTGTTGATTAGATTATCGTCCAATATAAAGGAGTGCATGGAAAACGTAATACGAACCTGACGTCATGAAAGAGCGCATATGATGTTATGAAAGAATAGATATAGAAGTGCATATGACGTAGTGAAAATAGAAGAATGCAACATATAGAAGAACGCGCAAAGCAATCGAAGATAGTAGCTGATATCGAGCACTTTTTGAGTGTGGGTCAAAGATGACTCACTTGGGACTACTAGGGTTAAGTGAAAAGTATTTGCTTAAACATGAAGATGGATAAATAAGTATTTTTTTATAAATTTTTCAATTTGAAAACTTTATTCTAGTATAATGAAATATTAAAATACGCTACAAATAATGATTTCAGTAATATGGAATTGGAATATGCTGTTGAAGGTGATGAAAGCCATCACGATCGACAAAGGGAATTTCAACATGATAATGGTAGGTTGCACAGACCGAAAGCACTTGTTTTCTATTCTAGTATACAAAGTATCATACTTTTGAAATGAATCTGAAAAAAAACAAGTATTTTGATATTCATGGGTAAGATGAATTGTTATTATAGTGAATAAAATTAAGAATATGTTTAAGAATTGGATGGAAATAATATTAATTCAATTAATCAATTATTTTAACAGTACAATTATTAATTTTCGTGTATGCTAATAGAAGATTGAGCCCGGCAATCCTTACTAAACAAACTAATAACGCTGCTATAAAGTTTAAAATGCGCTCAAATTCGTACGGAATTACTTTTTCAAACAGAATCATGTATAAAAAGTTGTTTACTCATATAGAGGGATGCGGAAGTCTAGAACCAATGAATAGTATATGTATAGATCGATACAATTTTTCACACTCTTTCCGAATGTGACTTCATAAATCAGAAAAAAATGAAGAACATGATCAAATCAGGAAAATATGTGAATCAGAGCAGAAAAGTCCAAAAATAGGCCATTATTTCCTTAGTAAGACCACTAAAGAGTTATGTTTGAGTGAAAAGCGTATAATATTCGAAATAAATATCGAAAACTACATCTAGTAACACTGATTCCATCCAAAAATTATTCTCATGAAAATTCAGCTGGCAGGAAACCACAGGTAAATTTGCATCAAGAAAGGACTGATGCGGGAGTAGAGAGTCATTCTTTGATAAAAAAACAATTTTTGGTGGAATCTATGTTACTAGATATTCCCTAAACCGAAAAGCTGGAGTCTAGAAACGCAAAATCACCTATGTCTGCCTCTCTGCTTGTCAGTAACGCGATCAAAATATGGTTAAAATACTCACAGTAACTATGGTCAAAATCGCCATGGTGATCATGGTAATAGTGACGATACTGTAAGCGCGATGAAAAAGTCCATTTTAATAATTATGATACAAAGCATTATATGATAAAAATTAAGTTTTTATTTTTTATAAATTATATGATGTATAAATAAACGAAATAAAATTCTATTTTTTTTTGTTCAAAAAGCATCAATACATAACTAAAAATCGTAAAAATATAAATACATGCTAATATTTATTATTTGAAAAATGAATAATGCTACTGTTGCAATTTTGGATACCCTAGAGGAATGATTACAGCATAATTGGACGTGATCTAAAATATGTACTTTAACCTCAGAGGATAAAATTTACGAGTAAAATTTTATTAAATCAATAACTTTTTCGAAAAGCTATATGATTATTCTTTTTTTAATCAACATACTAATATGCTTGAAATTGGTTGCAGGTTTGTGAAAAACATCTTTGCTCGAAGTTTAAACGTGATATGTAGTTTCTAACAAAATTTTCACGAAAGAAAACAAGTATATCCGCATTAGTATTTTCTTTTCAGTCTAGGTCAAATGAATCAATTTTCGATGAACGTTACTTGTCCAGAGCTAGGATTTTCATGTTGATTTTTATTTATTCTTCTACCTTAAGCTACAGCTTCCTGCCTAATCGACATTATTAATTCTAATGTTTTATGCAGAATGAGCGTCAAGATTCGGAAAAGAAATCTAACAAAATTCGAAATAAGAGAAGTGGTCAGAATTATACTAGGGATATTCTTAAGCGCTGTATGAATCAAGATAAACTATTCTACAAATCTATTGACTTGCTACAAAACTTATTATTATATGAATGAATAAGTCTACAATTATGTACCAAATTAATAAATTATAATGTTTCATTTTTCGAAAAGATTCTTTTTTTTATTTTCGTAAAGAGCGATATGAATAGTGTTAAAATGAAAATTTAATTAAAAATATATATTTTGATTTTAGTATAATTAATTATTAGATATTTAGTTGATTTGAAATAATTTCGTCGGGCGGTGTAACTTTGATAGGACATATGTGTGCCATGAAGAACATCCTACATATAATACATCAGCTGTCGTACTTCGAATTAATTGGCTAAGAAAATGTTCATCAAGTGTGATGAATAACATAAAAGAGTAAGAAATGTCATTCATACGCTCATTACTATTAACATCATTAGGCTAAAGAAAAAAAAAAAACATCATTGTTTTTATTGACGATATCGGTTAAATAGGACGAATGAGTAGAAATGTACAAGTATACAATTATTGACATTTATAACTTAAGAAAAAAAAAATAATGCGCTGCTCATCTATTCAATTGAATGATTTACCCGATGAAATTCTCCTCATTATTTTCAGAAACTTAAACAATATTAATCTACTTTATTCAATCATCGGTGTTAATAAACGATTTAATAAAATTGTACATGATTCTGCGTTTACAAGTTGTTTAACATTATTTGGTTCCTTATCGAGTGGTACTATTTATCCATTACCTAAATTAATGTGTGAACGATTTTGTCTCCAAATCCTACCTGAAATTCAGCATAAAGTCAATTGGCTTGATCTTGAACCATTAACTATGAAACGTATTCTTCTTTCTGCAAATTATCCAAATTTAACTGGACTTGGTATATTTAATATTGAGAAGGAGACTGCATTAAATTTATTAATGGGTATGTTATTTTTATTTAAATTCTTTTTGTAAATAATATGTTAACATCAATGACAATTTCAATCATCCAAATCAATTATTTTTTGATAATAATTTTTCACTTATATCTAGATGAAAGTTTATTGCACATATTCAAGAATCAAATTTCATCGCTCGTTATCAAAATTATTAATAAATCAGCAGATTTAGATACACATCTATTTAAATGTGTCTTCGATGTGTTCACCAATTTAAAATATTTAAATTTTTATCCAGATTTCGTTTGTAATCAACTAATATCATTCAAAGTTTCACTTCCAACTATATTCTCCTCAAATTTATTAGAATTAGATGTAAAAGTACAATGGATTGAAGATTGTCTTTATTTACTTGATGGTCGTTTCAATCAACTTGAAAGATTCAATGTCAATATAGTATCACCATATTCATGTCGAAACTCAAAAATAAATGAAGTATGTTTTTATTATATGTCAACAATATCTATATTATCTTTTTTAGTCCAAACTACCAAATTTGAAATATTTTTCGTTATATTGTCTTTCAGCAATAAATTTCTATGATAAAGTTGTATCAATGTTACATCGAATGTCAAATTTAAAAGAACTTAGTTTGCATTTATCTGTCAATTGTAATAATAAATTTATTGATGGATATGATTTAAAACAAAATATTATTAATTATATGCCAGAATTAAATCAATTTCGTTTTGATTTTCGCTCAAATATATCTCTAAAAGATCAGATTGATTTACTATCAAATGAAGATATTCAATATTCATTTAAAGATTTTACCAATAAAAAAATTATTTCTTACGTTAATTATTATTTAGAAGCAAAACAAGGTTATTGTCATATCTATTCATATCCATTTACAGCAAGAAGTTATGAAAATATCACGAATAAATTTTTAGGTGGATTATTTACATGTGTTACTCAAGTATCATTATTTGATGAACATCCTTTTGAACATGAATTTTTTATTCGAATCGCTCAATCATTTCCATTTATAAAATATTTAACTATAACAAATCGAAAACCACAAAATGATAAACAATGTAAAAAATTAAAAAATAACAATCAAGATCTATTAATAATTGACTATTCTCATCTTAAATATATTGATTTTAAAGATATTCATGATGATTATCTAGAACAATTTCTACTTGATGATAAAACATTTTTACCTTATAATATTGATATTTTTGTCGATTATAGAACTTTAAAAAGAGTAACACACAATTTTAGACGAAATACAACACAAATTAATTGTTCTAAAGCGATATATCAATGTTTTGATAGAATCGTTCGTTTTCCAGCACATTTCAAAGACTATTTCCTTGATATTAAATTACATAAAATTTGATTACTTTAATTTGTTATCTATATAAATTTGTATTCGTACATAAAATAAATGTATTAAAAGAGGAAGAGCTTATTATTTATGTGATTCAAATATTTACAGTCGACCCATAAATATTAGTATGATGACACATAATAACATAAAAGGGTCTTGCACGCTAAAGATCTAAGACTGCAAAATGATAAAGTGCCATTTGTGTATACAGGCTTCGTATCAGTCCTTTTTTTATTTTTCATACGAGTAGGTTCTCAGAAACATCGAAAAAATTAATTAGCAATACTTAACGAGTGATGCAAAAATTCTTGGAAAAATGTTAGATTCTTGTATTTGAAGAGAAGATGATAGGAAGCTAATTCTTTTGTTAGATAGAGCATGGTTTCTAGCTTAAAATGACGTAATTTGCAGACTTATATTTATAGTCTAGTAAGAAAATCCATTCGGTAATATTTCTAAAACTCTCAAAAATAATGACTACTTTCATGAAAATACCAACTTAAACGACTTTTCCTTTTGAGATATGGTTCGTTCAAGTTGTATAGAACAATTTGTTACTGTAATAAATGAAGTATTTATTTTAAATTACGAACATTCAGCCTCTGAAAGTATTGATATTAATTATCTTATGAATAATTTTCTAACATATATATAAAACTGACTCTGCACATAAAATTCATTTGTGGGAAAAATCAAAATATAGAAGAAAAAAAATCATGAATGTTTTTTTATTCGGAAACATCTGAATTACCAATTCTATCTCGTTGAAAATATGTTGCTAATCAATTTTTACGATAAAATAAGATTTGTAATGAATGTTGCCTATAAATCAAAAATCATGTCGAGTTTTTAATAAAAGATTGCTCTAGTCTTTTTCTCATTCATTCTCACATTAGCAATTTTATAGAATGTTTACGCAAAGAACATGAGTTCCGCTACTATCATGCTAAAGAATCACTTTTCAATGCATGAAAAAGAAAAAAAAATTAGTGAAAATATTGATTCAATGCTTGAATTTCATCTTTAAGAATATGCAGATGGTAATCATATTCGTATGGAACTTGATATCAAATGTGGAGAATGTGTGAAAATAAGACATACGATTAACTAATCAGATTTTTTAATATCATGTCCCTACTTAAAATTCTTTCTATGGAATAAATAATAGCTGATCAATCAATTACTAAAATTTACTATAAATATTTCTTTAGAAATTAGTTAGAAACAAAAGCGAGACGATGAAATCAGAGTTTTATACGGAGCAAATTTTCATTAATTAATAAAGAATAGATATTACCTGAAAAACTTTTTATTAGACTATTCTCTTTATGAAATTTTTGGTTCATACACACATAAAAAAAAACAAAGATTATCTTTCTATTATTCTGTATTTTGTAATATACTGATGGTGCCGATAATTTATCACATCTATTTTTAATTTTAATTAAGGTTTTCGAGCAAGAAAAAAGAAATAGGGTGTCATTAAATCACTTTTTCCACCACGTATTAATCCAATTCGTGCTGTTTCAAGTATATTAAGAGTTGCTAAACTACCTTGAGCAGCTATGCCAGCTTTTTCTAATATCCAAACCATATTACGCGTTAGCCAACGTCCAAGAAAAGTTGTACGAAAATTACTAAGTGTTAGAAATGAATCTCCACCTTGTAATGGTTGATACCAAGAAATATCACCTTCTGGAATAATTTCATTTTCATCAACAATAAAACCAACAGATTCTAGATCAGAAATTAATTGATATGTTGATTTCAATTCAGGTAATGCATCGCCTTCTTCTATTAAATGTTTTATTTCAACATGTTCACTATTTTGACTATCATATTTATCAGTTAAACACCAATCATAACCAACTAATGTACCACCTGGTTTGAGTACACGAAAAACTTCTGCAAAACATTTAGCCTAAAAGAATAACAGAAGTTTATCCAAAATATAAGTATAAAATTTACCTTATCTGGTGCATGACATACAGCTTCAATAGTGTAAACATGATCAAAAGTATTATTTTCAAAAGGTAATTTCATAAAATCGCCTTGAATAAATTGGCAATTCGCTGGTACACCTGAATAATAGATTCAAATTTCTTTAATATACACAAATAACAATTTATTTATAATGTTCTCACCGATTGCTTTTGCTCGTTGAATTTGATAGTGACTAATAGTTACACCAGTAATATGTGCTCCAGTTAAATAAGCCATACGTCTTAACGGTCCTCCAACACCACAGCCAAGATCAAGTACTTTATTACCTGGTTTTAATTGCATTTTTAGTGCTAAATAGGATTCATGTCGTTGTAATGATTCAGCCAATGTTTCACCATAATATCGATTAGCAAAATGAAAACTTTGTCCCCAACCATATTCATAAAAATCTGTTGATAAACTATAGTAATTTGAAACTAATGTTTTATATTGATCTTTTCGTTTATCAACAGTTGTTGAATCTTCAAATAATGAATTATAGAATGAAACTTCTTTTTGAACAGTATCATTGGAACGTCGAAGTACTATTGTTTCTGACATTATTTTTATAATGATACTAACAGTTTTCTTTATTTTAGGTATTCAACAATCTGATAATGCAGTATATATATATACGATCCTATGATCTTGAAATAGTGTATACAATTGATCGTACGATCTTCTAACGAGATACATAAATGGCGTGGTCATCTTGAATTTGATGGCGTGATCTTTTGCATTTTTTTTTATTTATGTACAGGTAAAGAAACTCGCTAGATGTCGTTGAAATTGGGAGAGAATAAATGAGTAAATGAAAACAGGTAGGAGAATGCTTAGCAACAAACTGAATGCAATATGGTGAATTTTCTAATGAAAATAAATCGTATCATATACCGCAAAATATAAAATCTCTATTAATATTTTATACTTTTTTTTTACAAGTTATTGTTTTGAATTATTTATATACTTACACATATATCTACATAAACTCTCTAATCATTAATATTTATATTAAAGACAACTTATTATTTTTATTCAACTAAAAGAGAGAAAAGAATCATGGTAAGGTAAGGTACCTATAAAGATTCGTAAAACACATAAAATCATGCCCTTTTTTCTGATTCTTTCAACATATTGATTTGAATTCTTTTTTAAGTACACATGTATATCAATGATATATTCTTAAGTTTGATATGTATGACTAGTTTTCGAAAATAAAATCTAAAAAATTTGTACTTTTTATATTAATAATTACGAAAAAAAAGCTGATAGATATAGATATGTATAATATAAATCATATGCTCATACAAGTGATATTAACTAATAAATTTGATTTATATCTGATGATGTAATATAATTGAAAGTGATATTTTAAGAAAACAGAACATATATTTTTTTTATATTTCAAAAGATGAACTGTAGTTTGAAATAATAGATTTGATTAGACAAATCTTAATAAGGTTTCTTCTCACCAAAAGTTCATTTTAGATTGAAATAGAAAGAGAAAACAGAAAGAATAATATTATGATTAAAAATTTACTAATATATAAAATTGCATTATAAGAATGTTATTCATATTATATACAGAAGCATTTATCCTATAACTATATTTGACCCAAACATTCAAACAAAGATTATAAATAAATTTATCTGATTTTAAAACAACATCCGATTTTCTAGTATTTTATTCTCATATAACAAAATCTTTTAGAAATGAAGAAAAATAATTGATATCCAACTGATCATATTTCATAATCTAATTCTTTCTTTTTTTTGTCTTTATTCAAAACTTGATGTGTGTCAGTTAACAGATAATCTCTTCTGCTTGTCTCTTTACACGAATGCACTTTTCTTTTTTTTTCTTTTTTTTGTTGAACTAAATTCTAACATATATCGTCTATCATTGATTCATGTAAGTATGTAAACTTGTACAACTTTTCTTTTCATAATATTTTGTTGCTATGAAAATAGATTGAAAGAAAAAATTATAAACAATCGATGTCATCAACACATACATCAAGGCTATTTAAGTTACAAAAGAAAGAATGAATAATTTGAGACTATTGATTCTAATCTTATAGAGAGCATAATTAATAAATTTCAAATAGTTTATTTATTGATTTCTACTAGTACATATCGTTGTTTCATTTGAATGTAATCTTTAATAAAGAAAGTAATATAAAGTATATTGCGAGAAAATAACGAGATTTATTGTTTTATGATGATTAAGTATGTTGAATTTTTCGTTAGTAATATGAAATAAATGACACAAAAAGTATTATTACTTATATAGAATAGAATATTTTTAGATTAATGCAAGTCTATTAAAAAAATGTTTTTTATCTATTGGTATAAACAAAAATTACGATGAAAATTATATTTTTATTTGATTATTTAATCGTTCAAATAACGATTATACATGGTAAAATAAAAATCTATTTTTTTTTTATTAAAAATTATTTTATTTTAGCTTTAAATAAATATTTGGGTTGTTTTATTGATCAAATTGGTAATCGTGATTTAAATATATTTATTAATGATTATGACCAACTAACTCCAAAACAATGTATACATGTATGTCGAGAACAAAATTTTCTTTATGCAGCTATACAATATGGTACTGAATGTCGTTGTGGTAAGCAATATGGAAAATATGGTCAAGCATCTGATGATGAATGTGATTATCTTTGTTCAACAACAGAAAAATGTGGAGGAGATAATCGAAATAGTGTTTATAGTGTAATTGATTCAATTGATACAGGTTTTTGTTTGTTAATTAAAATTTTTAAAAATAAAATAAATATTGAATTAATAGATTTAGATTTGACTTGTCAGAATAATTTTGTTGGTTATGAAGGATGTTTTAATAGTTTAACATTAAAAATAGAAATGAATATTGTAAATTCAATTGAAGAATGTATTAAATATTGTTCTATGAATTATAATTATGCAAAAATTACAAATGGGTAAATAAAAATTTTATTATTTTTTTCTTAATTAATTATTTTTATTTTATTAGTAATATATGTTATTGTGGAAATGAATTAAATTTTCCATTAGTAAATTCAAATTTATGTAATATTCCATGTAATAAAAATTTCAATAGTATGACACCTAATTGTTGTGGTGGTCATAATGTATTTAGTGTTTATAATATTAAAACTTATCGTTCGTATAAATAAATATCAAAATTGATTATATTAAATTGTTTTTTGATTTTTTTGTAGAATCTTCTTTAATAAAAGATCTATCAGAAAAAATTAATCGAGGTGAGAAGTTTTTTTTTTAATAGTAAATTATAGTAGTATCTAATTTGATGTGAATAGTTATTAGCTTAAATAACCATTTTCTTCTCATTAATTTCTTTAGTAAAAAGGGCTGATGGTAAGATAGTTGTTTCTTATAATGTTGTCTCTTGCTTTTGTATTCATAATAATGCTTATTCTTGTATATAAGTGTGTATCTTATCAAACAATCATATTATTCTTCTTATTTGTTCAACTAAATATATATGTTATACATCCCCTTCTACACTAATATCTTCACAAGTCTATATGTCTAACAAAAATATACGAATAATAACAAGCATTATGTACATAATGATGTAATATAATCGTGGTCACAGTTCGTTTCTCTTTGATTTTAGCAACAAATGATAGCACTCATATATCAACACAGACAACTTATACTAATTCAAAATCAATTGTTTTAACTTCAGCATATTTGAATAATTCAACTTTATCAACTAATGTATCAGTAGAAACAATTACTTCACAACCAATAATAACGATAAATCGTTCTTTACCAATATCATCAACAACATTTACATCAATAATATCAACTTTATTCAATTCAAGAACAGCAAACAGTTCGAATAAAAATATTAATCAATCAATTTTATTCACTACTAATCGTATAAATGACATATTTACTTCAATGATGTCTAGAATGACATCAACTATACCAATATCTACAACAAACATTGTAGGATCACGCATAATGACTTCTCACTTAAGCACGAGCACTACTCCAACGTTGAGAAGTACTTCAACGTTGGTAATTATTAATATACCATCTACTACCCCTAGTACAATTACTACTGTTTCACAGTCTTCTACTTATCGCATGAACACTATTATAAGTTCAGCTCGAAGCAGTTCAATGAACTCAATCATATCTAATGCTATCACTTCTTCATCATCACATAGCTATATAAACAATAATATCCTTAGCTCAACAAGAACAAATATTGTTACTGCAGAATCAACTCCATCTATCAGATTTACAAGTCAATCAAATCATAGAGCGAACATTGGTACAAATTCATCATCATATACGATTTCAAATCAAACATCTTTCCGTATTGATACAATCATTTCTCGTAATCCCATCACATCCATTTCGTCCACTAATTTAATAACTTCAAATACCCTTTCCACCACATTAACTTCCATTCATACAAATACTATTCAAAGTATTACTTCATCACCCACTACTAGATTCAGTTCAATTGATGCTAGTTCATCAATGAGTCTTCTCAATACTATATCATCTCTAACTAGCACTATGAGAAATATACTAAATTCACCTCAGTTTGCATTAACCGCTTCTACTCATCTACCTCAAACATCAAGTATTTCAACATCACCAAATCCTATCTCTTTCAACAGTATAAAATCTAACAGTTCATCAAATTTTTCTACAATAATAACTACTGCATTTCACAATGCTTCAACAATTGCTTTTTCCTCTCATACAGGTAACAAAATCAAAAAAATAAAACAATTTTTATTGCCAACAATAACATAATATTTAATACTAATATAATTTTTCTTTTCTTTTTTATCTCGTTTATGATTTTTCATATTATCATAGACATAACTGTTGAAACAACAGTTTCCACACAATCAACAACCCTTTCTACTGTAGCAATTACAAATACTAGTAATTTATCTACAATAAGCAATCAAACTATTAGTTCAACTTTGAATAGTACAACTGTTTCTACTCCACAAACAACAACAGTATCATTATCAAATGTGATATCAACAAGTTTGTTAATACTTTTCATGATTAACATAAATATTTTTTTATTTACTTCAGTTTTAATTATTCCATCTAATCAAAATTTTACTCCAAATGATAATAATACACGAGAATCAATTCGTCAAGGTTTAAAAAGAGTTATAAATCTTGCTTTTTATTGTGTAAATAATCCATCGGATTCTAATTGTATGGTAGTCAGAGAACGTATCAAACGTCAATCTAATTCAGATAATTATGATGTTAATTTAGTTTCAAGTATAACCGAAGTAATAAACTAAATTTAAAGACAAACTTATCTAATACTTATTTTTCATATTAATCTAGATTTCTAATACTCCTTCAAGACGTTATTCGACAGATTATACAGTAAATCCATTAAATAATCCAAATACATTAATTTCACCTACTCAAGTCAGAATAGCTCTTCGATCATTACAACCAAGTGTAATTACTAGGTTACTTGGTTATGATTATGATGGTGATTTTATAAGAAGTACAAATATTGTAAGTAGAGACAATCCTACAAGTGATCGTAAATTATGGCTTATTGGTGCTATTCTTGGACCGATTGCCTTTGTTTTATTACTTATATTTGTATTTTGTTATCTTCATTATAAATGTCGACCACGACCAGCAAATCAACTTGCAGCTAAGGTATAATGATTACTTTATTTTGAAAATAGTATTATTATTTTTTGTTTATTTTTTTAGCCTATCTATCATGCACCGCAACTATCAGCTCGATCAACAGTAAGTTTTTCAAAAACTTTACTCACAATATAGATATGAGTAGAAATAAGGGAAAAACTGAAAGACAAATTAATCTATCATCAAGATAAGAATTCAAACTAATGTCAAATGTCCCTTATAATGATTAAAATCATCCGATTACTTTAATAAAGTAACAATTCTGTTTTTTTTTAAATAGAATTATACACCTATTTCAAATGGATCAATAACCGAAAAACCTAAAACTGAAAAAGGTATTCGTATAATAACTCAAAACGATCCATTAGCTGGTGTTACAACACCTTCTCAACGAGTATTAACACCAACTGAATCTGATAAAAGTTCAAATCATACTCCTCAATATCCACTCTCAATTGATGTACCTATGGATGAAATACGTCGACAAAATGATGTTGAACGTTGGAGAAATAAACTTCGTTTAAACGAAAAATTTTCAGTAAATAATAAAAAAAAGAAAAGATTTTATTTTAATTTAAGAAAAAATTCATTTTCTATCATTTAGCAATCTTCTATTGATCTTCCAGATTCGTCTGTACCAAGTAAATATTGTCTTTTTTTACTTTATCTTAATTAAATAACTTCATATCAATTTCGGAAAGATAAGGTAATGAAGAACGTGCTCCAATACCTTTTAATTTACACATAGCTATATAAGAAGCAAAACGTAATAATTTATCTCTTGACCATAAATCTTTTAATAAAAGTCCATAAATAATTCCACCAATAAATGCATCTCCACTACCTGTTGTATCAATAATATCTTCTAATTGAATAGGCCATGCTTTACAATTCCATATAATAAAATCTTCTTCATTTATATGATGAATTTCATATGTAACAATACTTCCAATATTATTATTATTATTATCAATTTGTATAAGCGTATTTTTATTTAAACGTTCAATAAGAATACTTCCATTTTTTCCACACGTTATTATAATAAATTGACAAGTTTGAAGAAAACGTATAGCTGTTTCTATCAATGATAAATTATTAGAAATATTTCGTAAATAATTTTCTGTTGTTATTATATAATCCATTAAAGGTATTAATTGATTTAAATAAGGTCTTTCACGTTCAAGATCAAGTGAACATAAAATAGATTTATCTTTAGCTAATTTTGCTAAATATAATGCTGCTTCTGTTGAACGACTATCAAAATGAATATATTTTATATTATCTAAGTAAATATTTTTAATATCATTAATAATTATTTGTTCATTATTTGCACTATATAAACATGTTCGAGTATTAGATTCTTTATCAACAATAATATATGTTAAAGGACTTAATATATTTGAATCAATAAGAATTAATGTTGTATCAAGATTTTTTTCTTCTTGAAATTCTTTAAGAATTTTTTCACCATTTAAATCATTACCAATTTTTGTTAGAAGTTTTATTTTTACATCTAAACGACTAAGACATGTAGCAGTATTACTAGCATTACCACCACCACATATTGTTAAGGAATTTGTACGAAGTTTTTCATCTGGTTGAGGAAAATGATTAACTTGAGCAATAAAATCAAGACAAGCAGCACCAAATATAAGTATAGAACTCATTTTAAAATCTGAAATAAAAAGAAAAATTCCTAAGAGTTAGAGTAGAAGATTTGATTTGCTATTCGAATCTATTAAATGGAATTCTATATTTATTAACAATTATTTTTTTTTCTTAGATACTAATCGTTCAACACCATATCAATATAATAATCGAGTTTTTGAACATGATCCTTCAACTATTAATATACAACCAGCAAGTGAAATTATCTCAACTGATTCACCACGTCGTACTCGACCAACAACACAAATTGAAGTTGGACGTACAAAATTACATCGTTTATTAGATGAAGTTCTTGATAAAGCTGATAGTGAAGATGGTTATAATCCTGACTCCCAAAATGAACGTCAAAAACGTCGTCGTCAACGACGTCGTGTTAATTCAATATCTGAAGATCCTACAAACCTATTTACAAAGAATAATAATCAACAAATTCCTCATATACCTGTTATACCTCAAGTATCTGAACGTCCTGATCCATCATTTCTTCGTCTTCATCATAATCCATATGAAGCAGGTGATCGTGCACATGATATATCACGTTTACCACCTGTTAGATTAGAACCTAAATATGAAACAGATGATCAACGTTATAATCAATATTCATCTCGTTCAAATCCTTCATTATTTTATGATGATTCAATAATAGCTGATCGTGCAGCTACAGCAACAAATACATATGCAAATCCAAAACGATTAGCTAAAACTCGTCTTGAAACTGATCGTGAAGCCGCAATGCGTCATAATGATGGACAAATAAAACAACGTCAACATAAATTTAATGATGATGCTGTTTATATTGATAAAATATCAAAAAATCAAGATGAATATCGAGTACAAGCACATACTGCTTGGATTAATTCGGAAATAAATGATGAAGCAGTAAGAAAACCTGATTATCATAACGAATATATGATGGCAAAACGAAGTGTTGCAAACACAAAAAATATTATTTCATCAATACATGATGAATTAGGACATGTTATTACTCCTTCATCAAAAACTTATCATGCATAAATTAAAAAAAAAATTTTTGTTTTTTTTTTTATAACTGTATTTTGTAACATCTCATAAATTTATCCTATCTTATAATCTCATGTCTTTTTCTGCTTGAATTTTTGTGTGTTTTATCTTGTTTTTTTTTCTTTCGGGAATGTATTTTATTTTTTGTTGTTAAAGTAAATAAATAGCGGTTTCTTTTTTTTTAAATAATGTTTTTTTTTCTACTTTTATGATTATTTCGAATCGATTTATAATATATAATGATAATTAAAATTAATTTATGGATAATATTTTTATTACATTTGGTTTAGCTAGTCTACAATTAATACCAATTTTTACATTAACTTATTTACAAAATGAAATATCAATAATAGTTAAAATTCTTATAAATATTCCATCAAAATTATTAAGTATAATAGCAATGCTGTTTTCATATTGTTTAATCTTTTTAAATACATTATCAATAGAACAATCAATAAGAATTATTATTTCAATTTTATTAATTTTTATGCTTAGTATAGGTATTAATTATACATATAATGATTATACAATCGATGAAGGTTAGAATTCAATCACATTTGATTCAAGATTTTTCTTTCTTTTTTCAACCTAAAACGTAATCATTTTTCGTATGTTCACTTTTGACCCGCTTGGAAGTATTTCCAATGAATGAAAAGCTACCAGTTAGAACCAGAATTTTATACTCTTTTTGAAGCTGAACTGAAAAGTTCTTGCTTCTTTCTTTAGTCACGAGTAATGGAATAATCTTTGAAAAGCCTAAAAAACTAGTGTTGGGACAAAATCTTTTCCACACATTTTTGTTCGTTTTCGGCCTACTGAAAAGGAACCCAAACAAGTCAAAAGCCACAGATAATGGTCACGATTTTGTACATTTTCCAAATAAGAGCTTAAAAATGTTGTGTCTATTTTTTATTCAAGATTAGTAAAAGATTTTTCAAAAGCCTAAACAAATTATTCTTAATGGTAAGGCAGCAGTTTTTATTTATTCAATAAGTTCCTTTTCGAACATGCTAAGAGCTGTTAGAGTCGATCCTTTTGTAGAGCAAATACAGCTATACAATAAGTGATATTCAATTAAGCTGTAGCTTTTACTCAAGCAGAGGCACAAGCATTTTGTTAAGAGGTCCGTTCAACTTAAAATGTTTTTGATCAAAAAGTCGATTTTTCAAATAATGAGTGCCTCGGAAAAATAAGAATTAACATACCTTATTAAAAGACAAAAATTGTCAGCTCGTTTCTGCCCTACACGATAGTATATAAATAAAGAATCTAATGTCTAGTTTTGAATCGAAACTGTGTAGAAAAGATTTTGTCCCAACACTAGTTTTTTAGGCTTTTCAAAGATGATTTCATTACTCTTGACTATAGAAAAAAGCAAGAGTTTTTGAGCACAGATTCGAAAAGAGCACAAAATTCTGGTTCTAACTGGTAGCTTTTCATTCATTGAAAATACTTCCAATCGGGTCAAAAGTGAATAAACACTTTGTCCAAAAGCTTTTTTACAACCCATTATTTCAAAGGAAAACTTCGCTAAAAATTAGAATTTTTTCTACGTTAACTACGATTACAACACGTCTGTCTTTTTTAATTTAAATATTTATTTAATTGAATTTTTTCTTTCATTTAGGTTATTATATTACAATTCCTTATTTTATTATTTATTCATGTTTAATTTTTTTTCTCGGTATAACAGAATATTCATTTTTTATAATTGAATCTTATACATTTTCTATTATGTTTATATGTTCTCTTATATGTTATATTCTATTTTCAATGAGTATATTTATTGGAATAGATTTTCATACAAGTTATTTTAATTATATTGCATTTATTGGACTTTTTCTATCAAGTTTTAATATAATATTAATAATTAATGATCAATATAAAATTAAACAACAAAAATTTATTATTAATTTATTAATATTTCAATTAATACATATCTATTTATATTTAGCTCATTTATTAAGTGTTAAATTTGAAATAAATTCACAATCAACATCAAATAATTTTAATATATTTAATTTGTCTTTTTTAAAAAAAGTTAATAATCATGAAGAAAAATAAATTTATAGTAAAAATATTTTTTTTTTGTTTTTATATTTATTTCTAATAAATTTTATCCTACTTGATATATAAGAACATAATTGATTAGCATCATTTATTTTGATCATGTAAATAAATAAGTCTAAAAATATGAAATTTTATTTTATGAAATATAAGTACATATATATATTAAGAAATTCTGTGGACTTATAATCCTCAAAAGATGAAAATTTCTTATGGGATTCATACTGAATCTTATCAGCAAACTCAAAGAATATACATCATATTTTAGATAAAAACTTGTTGATCTTAGCGATCTATCATAGTCTTATGAAGCGTATTATCTTGCTATTAATCTATGGTTTCAAGTACTATCTAATGTAATCGTCTTTAGATGTATATTATTGTTAAATATATGACGCGATCTTATGAGTACAATCTATATTAAACTATAAGAATAAACTTTGAGCAAATAAAAAAAAGCAAAATTTTCTTTTTCATATAATACATTCTTAATAAAACAACCAATAAGAAACTTATTTCTAATCACTAAGAACCATAATTATATTATTTCTCGTTGAGCAATTCTATTTCCGAATTATCGGAATCATATCACTATGAATAAATTCTTTTTCCAATGATTTCAATGATTTTTTTTTTAGTATACAAATCAAAAAAAAAACTATGAATTTATTATATCGTGATTAATTTCTTTATTTGATTAATTCATCTCTAGAACACATACATTTTCTGTGCACAAGCAAAAAAAAATACGAAGATGCATATAAATAAATAGAGGCAAATAGGTACACAAATACACTAACAGAAAAGAAAAAGAAATAGGAAGTTGTTTAGAAACACTGTTCGCTTAATAGAAATTTATATATTTATATATATATATACGCGCATTCTACGACATAGACAAATAAAAATTGCACAAGATTAGTTTAACATATGGATATATATTTGGTTAATTAAAAAAGAATTTAAATATGCGCGTCGGACAAACTACACATACAAACAAAAAGCTCTGTGTACACGATTATAAATAGGACGACAGGACAATAAAGAATAACAATATTTTCTTTTTTTCTTTTTAATATGGAAAAAAAAATTAAACACAAAATACATGGAAATCTGATGATTTGCATATTTCTACTGTTCATCTTCTTGTCGAGGTCTCATTTCAAGATCACGTAAAAATTGTTTTGGAGTTATTATATGATCGCCGCCTATATTAATTAAAAATTGATAAGAATAAAATGAAATCAATAATTATTATGATATTACTTACCAATAAATACTTCCCATTTTTTGGTATTAGTTTGTGTTACTTCGTAAGCACAACGAAGTTCATTATAACTAACACCACCAAGAATAAAAATAATTAAACGTGGACCTGAACGAACTGCATTTCTACGATTTTGCATCCAACCACCAAATTCTCGAGAACTAAAATATAATTAATTTATTATTAAATCATATATCTTATTTTTAATTTTACCTTTGAGCTGCATAATTAGCTGAAATATTTCTTTGACCACCGATAAATGGAAATTGTCTTGTATCTAATTTATCATCAATAATATCCTTTAAATCAAAGAAGAAAACAAAAAAAAAAAGATTATTTTTATATTAAATTTTTTTTTTTTATCTTACCTCCATTATATCTTTAACATATGGTGTCCATCTTGAATTAGTATATGTTGTTTCTGTACGTTCTTTTCTTGGTTGTGGAATGTTTTTTCGTCTTGCAGCCTAAATAAAATATTTTATATTTAATATTTATAATAATAATCATTTTTCTTCGGTTTTATTTTTATAAACATGCACAAGATTTACTCTTTATTATTTGGTTTTTTTTCCATGCTTACGAACATATACAATAAAAGAATGGAAAATAAATAAATAAATAAAAAAGTAGAGGAAAAAAAATAAAATTATATAGGTAATACATCTTGAAGAAGATATTCAGTCATGCTCATAGAGAAATATATATATATACATATATATATCAAATCACCCCTGAAGGTTTTATAAATAATTCGGTTGCCATATGCATAGCAGATGTTCTGCCTAAATCTGCTGATACTCCACTTTCACGCTGGAGGTGTTTTATATAGAAATAATTGATAAATTATCAAAACTTACTCGACTTTGTTCTTGAATAATTTGTAAATTAAGATGTTGCATATTTGATATAATTGCTTTTTTGTCTGTTGGAATTAATGCATGACTTAATAATTTATCAAGATTTTCTTCCGTAATACCTTAGAAAAAAAATAGAAAATATTTTCAAAAAAAATAAATATTAAATATAAATAAATTCTATTGTTTAATCAATATTAATCAGTGAGAAAAAAAAACCCAAATCCAAACTAGCAGTCATTATTATTTATTTATTTTTTTGTCTTTTTTACCGTGTGTATCAGGTGCGGTACAACAATGTCCTAAATTTAAGATTTTTCTTTTTTTTATAATTCTAATTTTTCTTTTATCATAAATTAATTATATAATAAAAAAAAGATATGTTTACCATTCTTATGTAAAATATATAACATAATAATTCGTAATTTATCTTCAATAGCAATGACAGTGTCAAGTAATAATGGAACTATATTACGCATATGATCTTTTATACGATCACCTTCAGGATCAGTACCCATTGCCAAATTCTAAAAGAAAATATATATTATTAATTAAATGTGGGATAGTTTACAGTTCAATGAGTCGAAAGAGTTAACTCTTTTCTATTAAAAATCTCATTTCTAATTTTATAAGTTGAAATGAAACTCTCTTAGAAATGTCCTAAGATTATCAATATTCTTAAGTCATCCGCTTCCGATAATCTCAATGAGTCGATATAAAGCTATCATACACCTATTTATAATATTTCCGGAAATATATTTTTTCTAATTTCTTTATTACCTGTTCAACTGAACATAATTTTTCACCTAAATCTCGATTATATGCATTCATACATTGTTCAGCTATATTAAAATGTAATGCATATGCATTTAATTCTTTTTGATATTGTGGCATTTTTTTAATCATTAATCTAAGTTAGAAAAAAAAAAGAATTTTAATTAAAGATAAAAAAAGAAACGAGAAAGTATATATTTAACATACGAAAGATCTTTCATTGTTGTACGTTCACCTCGATCAGCATCTTTAACACGTTTTTGTATAGCAAAATCTTTGATTTTTTTTGTAATACTCCTTTATGAGAATAAATTAATTTTAAGAAAAAAGTAAAATTAATTTTAAAGATACAAACTGTGTTACAACAGCAATATGTTGATGACGAAGTTCTGTCCAAAGCTCATCATTTTCGTCTAATAAAACTTTTTGTTTTTGTCCAGGATTTATTTTTGGATCAGCACCTGGTGTTTGAACTTCATATCTAATTATAATGAAATATTTTTATTATCATAAGTTAAATGGCTTTTTTTTTTGTTTTACTCAAAAACATCATTTTCAATTTTTAATAAATCATGTGCCATAGCTTGGAATGTTAATTCATGAAGTAATGGTGATACAGCATCGAAACCACGATCAAGTAAAAGTAAAACTGATTTTGCTTTATCACCACCCTATTATAGATGAAAAAAATATTTTTTTTTTAATTGTTTTTTGAATAATAAAAAGAAAAGTTTGTTTTCTTTTTCTTCTTTATTTACTTCACCCATTGTTGCATCATCAGCTTTATATTGATTAAGTTTTTGGTGAACAGCATGTGCAAATTCCGGCATTTTTTCATTTTCACTTCGATAACGAATTGTTGGATATTCACCAAGTGTTGCACATAATGTTGCTATTTGTTCAGCAATAACATCTAAATGTGCAGCTCGTAGATGGTTTTGATTTGGATCATATGCAATAAAAAATGTATCGGGTGAATCAAGTGTAAAAACCTTTAAATAAAAAAATTTAAAAAAAAAAAAAATCAATCATTTATATTTAAATACCTGACGTTCATATGGTAAGAATGCAATATTAACTTCTCGTAATGTTTTTATATATTTTGCACATTTTGATTGAGTTAATTTTGTAAATAATTCAGAATTGCATGCTAGAGAAGAAGAAAAAGAAAACGATTGTTGGGATAAAAGATTTCTGTTAATATAAAGGAAAAAAAAAACGAAAAATAATATTATTAACAAATACCATTCGATTGTTAACACTGTTGTATAAAAATCTTGCTAGTTAGAATTTGATAGTTTTTTTTCTCCTATGCCTATACAAATACTCATTAGTAATAAAACACTTTTCAAATGTTATTATATATATAAGATTTTTAATCTATTATTAAGTATTTCAATGATATATTTAACATAGCCGGAAATATCTCAGTATAGAACATTAGATTAATGTATTTTCGATGTTTTTTCTTTTCTTCTTATACTTAAAATAGATTTAATTGAACATTTCATATAATAATTCTTCATAGATAATTCCCTTGAATTTCTAACACTTTTTACTCAAAACAAAATAAAAGAAAAAAACTTAATTTTAGATATCATCCGATGTTTGATAAGAAATATATTTTGATAAGCACTGATAATTTTCTATTGACTAGTTTTTTAATATTACCTTCAGTAAAAAATACATGTGCTGCTTTATATTTTGGTACTAATGCATTTGCTTTATCAAAATCATTAATAAGTTCATTAACTGACTAAAAATAAAAATTTTGTAAATTATTATTATAAAAAAAAACGAATTTATTAATTTACTTTTTCATTTGGTTGAATAAAATAAACAGCTTCAAGCATACCCAATGGTTCACGTTTTTTCATAATATCTTCAACAACTATAATTCAATTAATCAATAAAAATATAAATTTAAGAGAAAGAAAATTTTTTTTTGTTTACTTGTAATTCCTTCTGACATAATATCATGCATTTTACATGATGCTGATATAATTCTTGTTGCTAAACGATCCATAACAAGAACTTTCCAATCATTTCGTTCTTTCTGTCGAACGGATTCACATCGTAGCATTTCATTGATTAGTTCTTAATGATTTAAATAGAAAATTATATTTTTTCAAAAGAAAAATAAAATATTTTCTTTTCATACTTGCTCCAACGAATTTTTGTAAATTGGACGTTGTCATTTTTTTTTTGTTTAATAATTCATATAGATTAAAAATACAAACGAAAAAAAAGTTTATGTATAAAAAATGAAAAGAAATATTTCAATTGATTTGACGTCAACTATTATGAATAATATATATTTATTTGTTCAATTAAAAAAAATCACTAAGATATTATATTAACAAATAGATTTATTGAGGATTAGAAAATATATTAATGGTTTTTTATTTAATCTACAAATGCATTTAAATTTATTAGAAATTTTTCTATTGGTTATATATTCTAACAAATAGAAATGAGAATAATTTATTCAATGTCCCTCCTCATTTTACTCTCTGAGAGAATAATAAAAAAACTCCTTGCTTTTTTCTTCTTGTCTCTTTGTTTTGCAGATGAAAAATCATAATTCAATTTCAAAATCAACTACTAATAAAAAATCATCATCTAATTTTAATAAACAAAAAAATAAAATCATGGATAATGATAATAAACAACAACAAGAACAATATATACATGAAGAAAATACTACTTCAAATTTGAATGAAACAATAGCAGTTAATAATCCTTCAGCACAATTAAATGAGATGGTAAATGAAAGAATAGGGTGTCAACTGTGCATGTATTTTAAATAGAACAGCTGATGCATATAATAGGAGATTTTTCAATAATTGTTTCTTCTATTATTTGATCGTTAACTATGATGATAATAACTTTTGACTACAATATCTTATAGATAGTCATTGTTCGTCTCATATTTCCTCTAATCTTATATTAATTGATTGTCTTTATTAATCTTTTTTAAAGCTTTAATTTGATTGTATAGAAATGATTGATTACAGATTGTTCTTTATCTTTTTTCTTTTTAAATTTAGGATGCAAAAGAACACGAAATAATAATCTATGAATTTCATTTTCCTGTTGATCTTTGTGGTCGTCTTATTGGTCGACAAGGTGTTCATGTTGATTATATACGTCAAATGACTCAAGTTGATTTAGTTGTTCGAGATGATGCTGTTTCATATGAAAAACAAGTAGTTGCTTTACATGGTATATTAATAATCATTTTTTTTTTCTTTTCATATTTTTTTAAAATTTTTTTTATTAAATATTAAATATAAAATCAAGGTCGTCGAGTTGATGTTGAACGAGCAATTGAATTAATAGCAAAACGTTTTCCATCTGAACGTTATCCACAAGTTGCATTTAAACCAATTAATAAAAAAATTATTTTACGACAACGTCCACCTGAATGTATACCAATTCCTTCATCAATTGCTCAAGTATAAATATAAATTAAAAATAAAACAAAAATTTTCTTGTTTTTTTGTTTTTTTGAAAAGCTTTATTTACCAGATGGAATACCAACAGATGTTCTTGTTACAAGTGTTGTTTCATGTAATCATATATTTGTTCAACAAATTTTACATCCATCTTATCCAGAACTTGCTCGTCTTGATAATTCAATGTCAGTCTTTTATCATCATACAGAAATGACACCAGTTTTACCTCGACCTATTCAACGTATGATTTATTTTTTTAATTAAACAAAAAAAAAAACAGAAATTTTTGTTTTTATATTTATTCAGCCGGTGTTATATGTGCAGCACCAACACAAGCTGGTTGGTTTCGTGCATTGATTACAGTATATAATAGTAATGATGATATGGCTATGGTTAAATTTCTTGATTATGGAGGTTATCTTTATATACCTGCAAATTCTTTACGTGTTCTTAGGTAAATTAAAAAAGAATTTTTTTTATTAATAAATAAAATAAAATTTATTTTATTTTTAGACAAGATTTTATGGTTATTCCATTTCAAGGAGTTGAAGTTTATCTTGATAATGTAGTACCAGCAGATAGTAAGTAATTATCTAATTAATTTTAATTAGATAAGATTTTTTTCAAAATCACATCATTTTTTTTTTGTATTTTAGATCAAGAAGATTTTACACCTGAAGCAATTGAATTAGTTAAACCAACTATTATTGGTTCATGTTTTAAAGCACTTGTTAATGGTTATCATTATGATAATATACCATTTATTCAATTAACAAAACGTTATGGAAATGTAATTATATTAAAATATAATTTTTAAATTAAAATATAATTTTTTTTTTTATTTAGTCACGTTCTATTAATATCGATATTCAAAAATTAATTAACAATCAACAACAAACATTAGTAAGTAATTCAATATCATTATCAACTAATCAATTAGAACAATCTGTATCTGATGTTTCAACATCAAATTCTGAGAGTTAAATAGATACATTTGGTTTTTCTATATGTTATAATCATTAATTTTGTTCGTATTGAAACTATTCATAGACAAAAATCATATGTGATTTATATGTGTATGTTTTTTTTTCAAGTTGATTATGAATACAGTTAAATGTATGCATATCTCTTTTGTTGATTTTTCTTTAGTCATTTTGTTTTCGTTTTTTTTTTGTTATATTATTATGTTGTGTGTTTCTGATTTTTGCTCAAGTAAAAAAAACGTAAGATATTAGAAAGATATTATTTATCGGTTCGTATAATTAATATTAAAAAATGACATTTTTAACTAATTGAAATGATAGGCAATCAGAAGATATCTCGACTTCGTCTTACATATCACAAAAGATTCTGTATGAACATCAAGTAAATTATAATCTATAAAGAATAATCAAGTTCATATTGCATAGTACCTAATGATATAACCTTTCAAAATTGGACTATATTGTAAGTTTATTATAATGCTTGAGTAATTTCTATAGTGAAAACATTGTATTGTTTTTCTTTTTACTTTACCTTCATTTAAAAGGTATGTATTATGATTTCTCAAGTGTTTTTCAACCTTCACTGAGAACAGGATAAACATATTTTTTTATTGTGAATATGTATTAATACTGCGTAATAACCTACATGATTCGAAAGATGTTTTTTTTGAATAAAAAAGAATTTATATTCTGTGAACGTACTTAATCTTTCTTATTATTTATAATACAAAAATAAAACAACATCAACAAGAACAAACAACATTTATAAAATAAATAAAAGAAATCATATATTGAAAATATAGAAATTGTTTTATGTCTTTTGTTCTTTATATGGATATTAAATAATTGATTGTGTTATATTAATCGCAAAAG